>PVJO010001772.1:0-161382 GCA_004026905.1 Hystrix cristata | reverse complement strand
AACAGACATAAAATTTTTTTTTCACAGAACAATAAACACGTTTATTACATGAGCTAAGCCAAGAGAGAGAATTTATTTGCCTTTCCGATCCTTGATCGTCCTCAGATAGAACTCCAGCTCCTTGCCCTCTAGCACATAACCATCTGCTCGGCCACACTGGCCTGGTCTTGATGCAATGCAGGCAAGAAGCTTGCCCTGCTGAAACTGTTCCTCCAGAAGACTGCTGATTTTGGCGTTCTTTTTCCTTTCATCATACTTCTTTTGAATTTTCTTTGATCGTTTTCTGTTTAAAATCTCTTCCTCCTCAGGAGTCAGCTTGGCCCCCTTCTTGCGGCCCAGGGGCAGTGCATAGTGGGATTCGTACCACTGTCTGTATGGCATGCTGTCAATGAGCACAATGCAATTCTTCACCAGGGTCTTGGTGCGGACCAGCTCGTTATTGGATGCATTGTAGACAACATCAATGATCCTTGTTTTTCGAGTACAACACTCAGAGCCCCAGAAGTTTCCCACATCCAGCCTCAGGCAACTTCTTGTTGCCTCCTCGAACTCGGACTGTGCGTATGCAGCGGGGGCCAATCTTAGTGTTGGCAGCAGGGCTTCCCAGCTCATACTTCCGCTTCTTGTGGTAGGGCTTTCTTTTGCCCCCAGTCTTGCGGCGTTTGTGCCGATTGTCCCGAGAGATGCCCATCGCTCAGCGCCGGTTGGAAAGAGGGGAGACATAAAATTTTTATGTCAGAGTGCTATAAAACTTTCTGTTGGGTGTAATGGCACACACCTGTAATGCTATCTATCTGAAGGCTAAGGTAGAAGAATGGCAAGTTTGAGGCTAGCCTAGGCAACTTAGTGAGAACCTGTCTCAACAATAACAAATTTAAAAAATGGGATGGAGGGACTAGAATGAATGATAAAGCAGTTGCCTAACATGCAGGAGACCTTGGGTTCAATCCCCAGTACTGCAAAAAAGTTTTTGAATACTCTCAATTTTCACATTTAACTCGATAAGTTCTGATAGCAAATACATACCATGACTGATTTTGCTTACCAGTGCTTTCTCAGTGCTTAGTGCATCATCTAGTATGTGGGTGACACCTAATAAATATTTGTGAAATGCAAGACCTGACTGCCCGTTTGGAGGCTTCCAAGCTGTCTTCAATGATTGGCCATTTTAAATGCCACAGTAAACATATCTGTAGTTAAATCTTTATTTCTTTAGGATCAATTTCTAGTCCTAAAATTCCTATAACAAGGGTAGAGACATTTTTTTTAAGGGTAGAGACATTTTTAAAAGGTTTTATTAAGCTAAATTGCCTTCTAGAAAGAGTACATCCTTGTTAATATTTAATGAGTGGTCATTTCCGTTCCTTTGGAATAGGTGTCTTTCTGTGTAGCTATTTCTCAGGTCTGTTCGTTTGTTTTTACCACTCATACTGAGTTCTCTGCCTCTTAAGGCAAAGGAAGATACAGTCCTTGCCACAATTTAACAGCCTTAGTCTTGGCGTATGTCTTGGGACATCTTTGAGGCTGGATGGAGCAACTTCTCTGCTTCTCATTCCCAGTATGCATTTTAGGGAGTGTGTCATTATCACGTGGTGTTTGCTTTTGTCCCACCTAGAGTAGTTTGGAGTGGGGCGGGAGGAGGCAGGAGAGACCATGGCCCTTCAAGCTGTTCTAGTTCTTTGGGTCTTCCTAGGTTCTAATTATATCTCCCTTGGTGTCTGCTTCTTTAATTTAGGTTGGCAGAAATTTTGACTTTGTAATCACGCAGAACTAGTGATTATGTGGCTCGCATCCATGTTAGTCTGTAGACACTAAAGGTATCTCTTTGTAAGACTCTTTGGTCTTTCCTGTTGGCTTTCAGATGGACTGACTTGAACTGAAGCTTGTTGTTTCTTAACGACAAGAAGTAGGTGTCACAACAAGAAAAAAGAGGAAGTAGATGTCAAAAGTAGCCAGTTATATGAGTTAAAATGCTTTTTATAATAAATTATAGAACATCCTGATACAAACAAAAGTAGATTTATTGTCCTCCATAACACGAAGTCAGAGGAAGGGTGGACTTCAGACTGGTGAAGATCAGCAATGGCTCACTTATGTCATTAGTACAGACACAGGCTCGTTCCTATCTTCGTTCTGCTATTCTCAATGGAGACTTCATCCCAAGGTTAGCTTCTTGTGGTTGCAAGGTAGCCGCCTATAGCTTCAAGGACAGGGATTTCATTGGTGCTGACTTGGGATACAGGCAAAGAGGGGCTCTTTACTAAAAGAAAATAATGTCTTTTCCCTTAGTCTGATTGGATCAACTTAAATTCAGTGCTCACATCTAAAATATTTCTGCAAAAGCTTTAAAGCTTTAGGTTTGGTAAGCACAAAGTCTGTGTTCCAAGTTACAGCAGTTTTACTACACCCTCCCCCTTTGCAGTATGAGAAACCCAAGGCCTTCACACTGAGCTACATTCCTACATTTATTTATTTATTTATTTATTTATTTATTTATTTTTATATTTTGAGACAGGGTCTTGTTAAGTCTCTAAGCTGCTCTGGCTGGGCTTGAATTTATGATCCTCTTGCCTCATCCTCCCAGAGTACTGGGATTACAAGCATGCACCACCATGCCTGGTTTCATAACTCCTTTATATCCACAGGCTAAGTGTTGCTACTGCTCAGTTAGAAATAGAGGGACCCTCCATGTATCTCACATTTTAAGGTCTCTCATTGCCTTATGGTATTAATTTATGTGTTCTTCAGGATTCTGGTTCATAAATGACAAATACCCAACTCAAGGTGGCTTGAGAAAAATGGGAATTTATTGATACACAGAACAGGAAAGGATGCAGAATAGTCTGACTTTGGTCATGGCTGGATCTAAGGACTCAAGTGATATCATCTGGGTCCTCCTTTCTCTCTAACAAGTTTTCTCCCTTGGGTGATCATGAAAGCAACCAGAAATCTGACTTACATCTTATCAGCTTAGCAATGTTAGCAGGAAGAGAGTATCTTTTCTAGTAGCTATGGTAGAAAAATCCTGGGAAGGCATTCTGATTGGCTGTGTTCCCCTTCCTGAGTAAATTACTGTGGTCATGGGAATGAAATATTCTGATTGGTCAGGCCTTGGTCACATGTGTCCTATGGTCTGGGTAGTCCGTTCGGCCACACCTAAATTACTTGGAAGTCCTCTGGAAAATGGTTTGGTTATGGGAAGAAGGGATGAATGCTGAGAAAGCAAAGATAACAGCTGCTCGCTATTGTGGTTAAAATACCAGTTCAAAGGAGGCCCAATTGGCTAGAGCACTAAATCTCAAATTGTGGTCTTTAGACATATTGAATCAGAAATTCTGAGGGTGGAGCCAGCAATCATTTCTTTCTTTTTGTTGATATTCTTTATTTGTTGCAACGCTATCATCATACCTTCTTTCTTTGCACTTCTTTTATCATAATTTCCTTTCGTTCTTTTGATATACTAATAATGGCTACTATGAAATTCTCTTAGTTACTTTTCTCTTGTTGCTGAGACAAAATACCAGACACCCAAAATTAGGGAAAGAAAGGTTTATTTGGCCCACAGTTTGTAGAGGTTTCAGTCCACAGTCAGCTGGGTCCGAGGCAGGGTGGCATGGCAGACAGGCAGAAGGCAGCCAGGTAAGCAAGGAATGCAAGCAAGGAGTGGGGGCTAACCAGCTTCTTCCCGTATTTTATATTTTATCCAGGCTACCTGGTTTTAGGGTGGGCAGTACTCCCACCCTTAATCCTAATACCCTTAATCCTAGCATCACATCCTTGATCCCAGCAGAACCATGCCAAAGCAATCAGTGGACTAATTTAGTAATCACACACTCTAGATCCAGCTACCTCTTACCACATGAGGCTTTGGGGGGACATCTAGACATGAACCGCAACAGAAATCTTTGTTAAACTCAGTATCTGGGCCTATTCAGAGGTGGTTTCTGTTGCCTCTTTTTTCTTCCATGCAGGTCATATTTTCTTGTTTCTTTGCATATTTTATAATTTTTGGTTTTGTATATGTGCTGCCGAACCGAGCACTAATTTTTGGTTTTGAAAACTGGACATCTTAGGTAATACATTGAAGCAATACTGGACACTGATTCTCTCCCTCCCTTGGGGGCTGTTTTCGTTGTTACTTGCTTTGTGATTTGGCTGAACTCTTTTGGTTGAGTCTATTTCCTGTGTAATACACGGCCTGTGTTGCTGTGCAGAGGTTGAGGTCTTAGAGGTGCACACAGTCACCTGGGATAGCAGTCTTATCAGGGCTCTTGTGACAGTCCCCATCTCTCTATCATATTGCATCTTTGGGTGTTGCACCCAGCTTTAAGACTTCACTAATTGCATTCTGATCTTGTTTTGGATCATGACCCGAGATATCTATGTCTCCAAAGTCTGATTCAATTAAATAAATGTGCCTTTGTAGGGATAGGGTTTTTGTTTTTTGAGGAATTGAGACCATTCACATTGAGAGATTTTACTGAAACACATCGATTTATTCCTGTCATTGCATTATTTTCCTGTTGCTGCTTCCCTTTTTTCCCCCTTCTACTTAACTGCTCTACCCTGCCTGGTGTATTCATTCTACCAGACATTTTGGCATTGTTAGCTTCATTATCTCTTTCTAGGACATCCTTGAGAATTTTTGGAGTGTTGTTTTGGTGGTCATGATTCTCAAGGTGCTCTTTGCCATGGAAATACCTCATTTCTCTGTCAATTTTAAAAGATAGTTTTACAGGATATATTAGTCTGGGTTGGAGGTCGTTTACTTTTAAAGCTTGAAACACTTCACTCCAAGCTCTTCTGGCCTTTAAGGTTTGTGTTGGGAAGTCTGCTGTAGTTCTAATAGATTTACCTTTATAAATCATAAAAAGAGCACATGCCAATTGTGGTGGCACACGCCTGTAATCCCAGCATTTGGGAAGCTGAGGCAGGAGGATTACTGCAAATTTGAGACTAGCTTGGGCTAAATAGTGAGTTCAAGGCCAGCCTGCACTACATAGCAAGACCCTGTCTCAAAAACAAATAGTATGTACAATTATGTTTTGTATGTAATACAGTATGTGAAAATGATAACAAATGACTATGTTACTGGCTTATGTATTTACTATACTTCTTATTGTTATTTTAGCACGCTATTGTCTACTCACAGCAGCCTCGTGTTTACCATGTTTCTTGGTTGCACTGAGGAGACTTCAAATGGTTGACCTATACCATCTAGGTTTGTATAAGTATATACTATGATGTTCACGCAATGATGAAATCACCTAAAGGCACATTTCACACAGTATAAGCCCATATTTAATGATGCCAGACTGTAATTTTCTCAGTTCTATAGCCTGCAAGTCCAAGATCAAGATTTCAGCAGATTTGGTTTCTCCTGAAGCCCCTGTCCTTGGTTTGCAGTTGGCATCCTCACAGGGCCTTCTCTGTGTCCTCACAGGGCCTTTTCTCTGTGTACATGGCTCCTCAATGTGTCTTCCTCATTACGTAGTGCCACCAATCACACTGAAATTAGAGCCTATCTTTATGAATTTATTTAATTTTAACCCCTTTTTAAAAAGTATTCCAATCTCCAAATACAGCCACATTTTGAGGTGCAATAGGATTTAGGGCTTCAACATGTAAATTCGGGTGAAAAGTACACAACTCAGTCCATAACATGGGCCATTTTGAGGTTTTGGTTTTTACCGTGAATGAGATAAGGTTTTGAGCACAGGATTATCACAGCTTACATTACATAGAATGCATCTTCTATTCCACTATTCTAAACAGTGGAAGATAGAGAGTGAACAAAACTCACGTCCTGCCTTCATAGAATATATACTTTAGTGGGAGGAAACAATAAACAAATAAATACATAATATGATAATGTAAAGCAAAGAAAACACAACAGAAAAGGGGGAAATGATGAGGCAGGGGCTAGGGAATGCTTGATGTAGAGGAGTCAGGGATGTATTCTCTCATGAGTGTATCTCTGAGCAGGGACATAAAGATGGGGACATGCAGATATGTGGAAGAAGATCTTTGGTGTTTTATTTTGTTTTTTGAACTTTCTTGAGACAGCATCTTGCTGTGTAGCTCAAGCTGGACTCAAACTTGTGATCCTCCTGCCTTAGCCTCCCAAGTGGTGGGATTACATGTATGCATCACCATATCTGCAGAAAAGCTTTGGGACCAGAGGATCAAGTGCCAAGCTGCAGGGACTAAAAAGGCCAATTCAGCTGAGGAAGAGCGATGGAGAGGAGGGACCAGATTGGGATGGAAAAGCTGTAAGGTGCCAGATTTTGCAAAGCCTTGTTGACCACTAAAGGCAATATATAACATTGAATAAGACACTTGATTAGGAATCATGAGAGTAATCTTTCTAGCCCTTCCTTGGTACTAAAATTCACTGGATTTCAGCTTTATTACATGTGTAAGGTACAGAGGAAGAACTAGATTAGCTAGTCTATAAGATGTAAATCTAGAGTTGGAGATTTAGCTCACGTGATGGAGTGCTTGTCTAGCAAGTGCTGAGCCCCTGAGTTTGATCCCCAGCACCTCCCCACAAAAGATAGCAATCACCTGTACACCAGAAGACACTCATTAAAATGTATGGGATTTCTAAGAAAAATATTTTTTATCATAGAATCTACTATATCCTAATATTCCAAGCTTTTATGCCTTCTAGTCACCTTGGATTATATCAATAAATCCTCCTTCTTATCTGAGAACGTCAATATTATCAACAGAAAAAAAAAAAGCTATTCCTCCTCTCATCATCTTTTTACCATCACTCTTCTACAACTCCCTATCTTCTTTTACCCACCCTATTTTCTGATTGGCCAGACAAGAAGAATTGAACACCTCTATCCAGAGCTCAGCTTCTGCCCACTCAGCACAGTCACAGCTCAATGCCTAAAACATTGGGAAAATAAAGTAATCGCACCTTTCTCTTGTGATCTGTTAACATAGCTAGGACTTCGTCTCAGTGACATAAAGCATCTCATCACCATTTCCACTCAAGTGCAGGTATCCTGCTAAATAGAATTTGGAGCAACTCCCACCTTTCTTCTGTCTTTAGATTCCACATCTAGGAACTTTAGAAGCCAGATGTGGTGGTGCACACCTGTCATCCCAGCAAGGAAGCCTGAGGCAGGAGGATCACCAGTTTGAGCCCAGCGTGAGCAACTTAGTGACTTAGCAAGCCCCTATCTCAAAATAAAAGCTTTAAAAAAAGGGCCAGGGATATAGGTCAGTGCAAAAACCCTGGGTTCAATGCCACGCACACCCCCCCATCTAAGTATTGGGTAGAGGGCCATGATGAAAAGTAATCTAGAGTTATTGCATATCTTATAAAAGCATATATCAAGAAAACTTGGTTCTTAATGAACCTTGAATTTTGGATATTATAAGGCAGACTCTGGCATAACATATAGAAGTTCAGAAACTAACTCATGAAAATAAGTAATTGCTTTTCTGGGGTTTTATCAAAGCTAATGCAACAGTGACCAGAAATTACTTTGCCTCTTCTTGTTAAGGTGTTTTTTTAAAAATATGTTCACAAATTTCTTTGAAATGCTTCAAGAGGTAGAGCCTAATTCCCTTCCCTGCATGTGAGTTAAACTTACTTTTTAATGAAGAAAATGTGCAGAAGTGACCTTAGGTGACTCTTACCACTCCATCATAAATAAAAGAGTTTCTGCTTTGCTCTTCTCTCCTTGGATTACTCACTCTGGAGAAAGCCAGCTCCACATTGTCAGGCTATCCGAACAGCCTAGTAGGAAGCCCGCAAGAGAAAGAATTAAAGCCTTCTGCCAGTGGTGGCGAGCCTATGGCACACATGCCGCAGCAGGCTCTTTGTGTCATGAAAGCTGTAAAAGTTTCGCCATCACTGCCTCAATGCCGATGACCACCATCATATGGCCAGCCATGACAATAAGCCACTTTAAAGACAGATGTTCAGCCCAAATTAAGTCTTAAGATCACTATACCCTAAGTAGACAGCCTGAAGAAAAACAATGTGCAAAACCTGCCTCGCTAAATTAATCCTGAGTTTATGGCCCACAGAAATGGTAAGGATAAAAATTTTATATTGTTGTTTGTTTGTTTTTGAGACAGGGTCTTCCTGTGCAGTTCAGGCTGGCCTTAAACTCACTACATAGCCCAGGCCTGCCTTGAACTTACTGTGATCCTCCTGCCTCAGCCTCCTGGTGCTGAGATTACAGGCGTGTGCCACCACAGCTGGCACGTGCTCTGTTTTTATGACTGGCAGAGTAGTGGGTTGGTTTACATCAGCATCACCACAAACATGTGAGCAATGTGTTATTTTGTGATACCACAGCAGCTACTATGTCACTAGGCAACAGGAAGTTCTCAGCACCATTGTAATCTTATGGGACCATTGTCTGATACTTGGTCCATTGTTAATGGAAAAGTTTCTTATGTGGCATGAGAGTGTACTTCCTGTTTTTTAAACCACTCAGCAGTATTTAGCTGTGGTGGCCCTAGCAGGCTAGTATAGCCTATAAATATTCACAGTTCCCTTTCACCTCATCTCCTGTGTTCTTACTCATTCTTTTTCAGCTTCTTTGGCCTCTAGCTGTTTGTCAAGCGTGCCAAGCTGGGTTTCGGCTCAGAGCGTTCTTATTTGATATTTACTCTGTCTGGAATCCTCTTCGTCCCGGATGTCTGTATTGCATATTCACCCATGACAGTCAGGTTCTGTTTAAATGCTGCCTTCTTAGAGGCCTTTCTTCCTTTTTTCCCCTCCCTTCTTCCCTCTCTGCCTGCCTGCTGACCTGCTTGCCGTCCCTCCTTTCTTCCTTCTTTCCTAGTTTCTTTTTCTTTCTTTCTTTCTTTTTTTCAGTACTGGAGATTGAATGCAGGCCCTTCACACTGAGCCACATCCCCCAGCCCTTTTTTATTTATTTTGAAACAGAATCTCACTAAGTTACTAAGTTGCCCAGACTAGGCTCAAACCTGCAGTCCTCCTGCCTCAGTCTCCCAGAGTGCTAGAATTACAAGCTTGTGTCACCACACCCAACAGTGATGCCTTTATTGACCATTTTATTTCAAACTGAAGCCTCCATGACCCCCTCATTACCTCTGTCCTGGTCTTGATTTATTTTTCTCGTTACATGTATCAGCATTGAACATACTGTATACTTGCTTGTTAATTATCTGTCTCCCAGATCAAGGCTGTATGTGCTATGAAGGCAGGACTTAGGCTTGCCTTTTGATTTCTTGATGTCCAGAATACTTCCCAGCACACAATAGTCCCTCAGGTAGTTTCTTGGTTACTTTTCTCATTGCTGAGACACAGTATTAGATACCTAAAGTTAAAGGAGGAGAGGTTTATTTGCCTTACAGTTTGTAGAGGTTTCAGTTCATAATCAGCTAACTCCAAGGCAGGGTGGCATGGTAGAGAGGGATCACAAAGGAGAAACAGTTCATTGTGGGTAGAAGGTTGCAAAACAAGCAAGGGACTTTAGCAGCTTATTTCTACCCCTCTTATAGTCTATCTAGGCTACTGGGATTAGGGCAGTGCCAAACCAGTGGACTGAGGCACCCTTAACCCATCATCACACACTCTAGATCCAGCCACCTCTGAAAAAGTCCCAGCTATGACTGCATGAGGCTTTGGTGGGGGATACCTAGACACAAGTCATAACAAGTAGTATTTTCTTCGGTGTTCTTTTGTGAGATAACCAGGTATGGCAATGAGAGGAGACACAGGAATAGTCATGGGGCCTGGAAACAGGAGGCATGGCACACCACCCTGGGCTACATGGGCAAATACCCAGATCAGTCAGGAGGCAAGACAGGGTGGGAGCAAGGGGAGCGCCCAGGCCAAGGCTTTTATTCATGTTTCTGAAGGAAAGTCAATATGGCAGCAGCGTGAACAGCTCAGGATTGGCTAGTTTGAGTAAATTAGGCAGGTTCTAGACTCTAAGGAGTGGTTCCTAATTGCCTGTTACCTGCCCCTGAGATGATCCAGGTAGAAGAATATGACTACCTGGGCTGTAGGGACAGAGAGAAGGGAAAGGTGCTAGATTGGTTAGTTTGCGTATCAAAGGCGTGCTCCTGCTGGGCCCTTTGCTGTCTTCTAAGAATTGGCTAGCCCCAGGAGGGGTAGTCTGTCCTCTGCCAGGACTTTTAGGATGCCCAACATAATAATATACAGAAAATTAAAGCTATATGCAATGCATACTTATTGAGTCAGTTAGTAAATGACCAAATGGAACCGACACATGGGTAAACAAGTAAATCATTAAGCTGAAAGATCCATAAATATTTTTACATATGGGAACTAAGTAGTTTTTTTTTGTTTTTTTTTTTTCTTTTTAAAGGGAAGGCGTATTTCAATTTTGGGGGAAGGATAGTTTACCTAATATCTGGAAACTTTCAAATGACTTTATTCGTTTCAAAGAAAAGGAAGCTAAATTTCTACCTCATATCATAAAAATAATAAATGTTAGATGGATTAAACATGTAATGTAAAAAATGAAGTTTTGAGTTGTGTGTGGTGGTGCATACCTGTGTTCCTAGCACTCTGGGAAGCTGCGGCAGAAGGATCCAAGTTTGAGCCCATCCTGGGCAATTTAGTGGCTTAATGAGACCCTGTCTCAAAATAAAAGTATAAAAAGGCCGGATATGTAGCTTAGTGTGAAGGCTCTGGGCTCAATCCCCAATACGACAAAGAAAAAAACAGTTTTAAACAAAAATGTAGAAAACTTTGGAGAATTGTTATGATTTCTGAGTATATGCTTCTAGGGGAAGGATGAGGTTTCCTAGACTAAAAAGAAAACTCACCAACTATAAAAGAAAAAAATTGATAGATTTGATTGCATGAAAATTTATAATAGCCAAACACTCAAAAACAAAGTACTAACGGAGAAATACCAATTGTAACGTATGACAAAGGATTAATATTCCCTGTGTAGTAAGAACTACCTTCTGTAAGAGACAATCAGCATGTTAGAAATATAATATGAGGAAACAATATGAAAAGGAGATTTGGTTTTTTTTTTTCCCCCAGTACTGGGAATTGAACTCAGGGCTTTTACACTGAGCTGCATCCTGAGCCATTTTTAGTGTTTATTTTGAGGCAGCGTTTTTCTAAGTTGCTAAATTGCTTGGGCTGAGCTTGAATCTGGATCCTCTTGCTTCAGCTTCCAGTAGTGTTGGGATTACAGGTGTGTGCCACTATACCCAGCCAAAAAGGAGTTTTTTCAATGAAAAAATGTAGTTGGCTACCATATATGAAATGACGGTCAGTAATTACATGCACACACAGATAATTTTTTACCCATCAGAGTAATTCATTCTTTCAACAAAGAATGTGCTATCATTCTTGGCAGGTGGTGAAGAAAACAGGAAAATAACCCTGGCTTCATGGAATTCACATTCTACTGGAGGAAGATAGATAAAAAACTAGTAAGAAGGGGTTGGGTATTGAGCTCAGTGATAGAGTGCTTATCTATAAATGTAAGGTCCTGAGTTTGAGCCCTGGCACCCCCCCAAAAAAAAACCTAATAAATAAATTGTTGTTATGTCGGAAGGTGATAACTCCTGTGGAAATAAAGCCGACATACAGGAGATGAAAGGCATTTAAGAGGTTACTTTCCCAACTCCAGAGAGAGGAATTTGATTGTGGAGGAAAGAGAATTTTTGTCGTAAAATATCTAGAGAAAAGTACTGAAGAACCGTTATATGAATTTTAGGGCAAAAGCCCCAGCTCTAGGGTTCCCAAAAGACCAACCTCAGGCATCCATTTTATAACACCCATCAAGGAGACCAGCAATGATGAGGGGCAGAAAAGGAGCTTTAATCAGCATAGCCATGCAGGCAAGCACAGGTAGAAGTTCAAAATCTGTCTTTGGGCTGGGCATGTGGTATATGCATGGAATCCCAGCACTCTGACAGGCTGAGGCAGGAGGATTCAAGTTCAAGCCTAACCTAGGTAATTTAGCAAGTTAGCAAGATCTCATCTCAAAATAAAAAATAAAAAGAGCTGAGGATGTAGCTCAGTGCAAAAGCCCTGGTTTCAATTCCCAGGACTGCTCGCACATACACACACAAAATCTATCTTCCAGAGACTGACAGAAGCCTCGCGTTTTTTTCTCTTCTTGTTTTGTTCTGTTTTGTGTTTTAGAAAGGGGGAGCAAAGGCAGCAAGCAGCTGGCAGTGCGGATAAACCTGGTCAAGTCGTGGTCTGGTTGACTGGTGTCTTAGGATTTTTTCTGTGAGGTTCTGGGAGAGACATCATCACTCGAGGGGACAACTCAGTTTCATCTTGAGATGATAGCTGCTGCTCAGGGGTTGCCTCAGTTCCCAGAATAGGATAAATGCTCCTACTTGGGGTTGACCTCATGGTTGGGTAGTCTTCGAGGCCCTGCTTTCCTGGAATCTAAAGTGACTGCTGGTTTAGGACCATGAAGACTTGTAAACATTGCTTCAGGGAATCTGGAACCGGACTTTGTAAAAGCTGGCAATTAGATGTCCCTGCAGATCCTGAAATTTACTTTAGTTACTCTTATCTTTGTGTCCTGAGTCCTAAAAGGGGATGAGCTAGGCTAGGTACATCGAGGGCCAATAAACCTTGCATTATGGGCACTGTTTATGTGATTAACATGGCTCTGTGCAGAGCTGGGCAGAGACACCAAGATGCATCCTACATTTAGTTACCCATGGGGCATCTGCAGACCCAGCCTCTGGGTCCCTGTTACAGAACAGCTCTCAGAGAAAAGACCAGACAAAATATTTCAAAGATGAATTGGATCTGGGGGTGGGATTTAGCTCAGTGGTAGAGCACTTGCCTAGCAAGTGCAAGGGTCTGAGTTTGATTCCCGTCACCCCCACAAAAAAGTTGAATTGGATCAAACCTTCAAAGAATAGACAAATCCAATGATATGTAATATGTTACAAGGTTTAGGGAAAGAAATGAATTTGTGCGGCAATCGTTATTTTCCTACATATTTAGTGGAAGTGGAAAATTTGTATAAGCTTTTTGGGAGGCATTCTGATAATGCCACTACTAGGTCCCACTGTTGGGACTGCAGGCCTTAGAAATTACAGCATCATTTGGTAAGTTGGTTTGTATACAACAATATTTGTAATACCAAAAAGACAATTTCGGTGTACCACAACAGGTGGAATAATTGACCGTGCAAATATACTATGAATATCATGCAACTATTAAAAAAAGAATATACTATTAAAAAAGAGAGACTAGCTGGAATTCTCTTGGAGAAATGTTGGTAATTAAAAAAAATCAAGTATCAGGCTACTGCGTACATTTTGGGGAGAAAAAAATAAACAATGGGGCTAGTGTAGCTCAGAGTTTGAGTGCTTGCCTACAATGCATGAGGCCCTGGATTTGATTCCCAGTGCTGGAAACATAAATAAGTAAATAAAAACATTTCCAGTTACATGTAAACACCATGCTTGTGTATTTGTACGAATATAAAGATGTTGGAAGGAAGCTCATCAAAGTTTAACATTGGTTATATGGGTTTTAGGGAAAGCTTGCTAACTTTTTGTTTTTGGCTTCTTGCCTTGGGCAAGATTTTTTGTTGGAAGGAAAATTCAGTAAGGTATCTCTTATAAAAGACTTGACTCTTGACCTTTCCTGTGCTTATTGTGAAGTGAAGATAGCTATGGAAGTAAAACTGATGTGTGGTGCAGTGTGGGTTGTGTGAGTTGTGTGGTATCTGAAAGGCAGGGGTTGTGAGCTTTACCAGATTTCGTCCAATGATTGAGTATTTATATTGGCAAAATAGTCATTTTGAGACGATAAAACATTGAAGAAAACGATTTTTTAGGAATAAACTATTCAAATCAAGAAAAACAAATTTATATTCATTACTTTTAAAAATAAAACTAGACTTTTCCAACTCTTAATGTTTGCATTTAATAATACCTTCTAATCAAATTACAGATGATAGAATGGCAAATTACAAATAACGGCATGCTGTATGTTCACTGCTTACACTTACTTGCATTCTAGTTGGTCGTTATATACTCAATGCATACTTAAAACATTACTCATAGTAAAATTTTCACAATTAACAAAAAACGTGACAAGGTTGTTTTGAAATGGCTCTTCTAAGGCAGGAGGATCACCATGAGTTCGAGGTCAGCCTGGGCCACGTAGTGACTTCAAGGCCTGACCCGCACAGTGAGACCGTCTCAAAAAAAAAAAAAATTGTACAGAATATACGGCATTACAAAGTCAAGCAAACATTCAACCCAAATTTTTTTGTTTGTTTTTGGTTTTTTTAGACAGGGTCTCACTGTCCACTTCAGGTTCTACTTGAACTCACGATGTAGCCCCAGCTATCCTCAAACTTTGCAGTGATCCTCCTGCCTCTGCCTCCTAAGTCCTGGAAATAATATGCGTGTGCCACCATGCCCAGCTCTAAAATTTTTCATGGGTAAAGTGTAGATTATAAATGTCTACCACATAGGTAGTCTTTTTATTGTGAAATGACATATAAAAGGATTTCAGAGTGTTAAGCTTTTAGCTCAGTAAATTTTCATTGAATTCTAATTTCCTGATATTTTGAGAGGCCATGATATACATCATACCATTGCTATAGAGATGGGAAAAAAAATACAAGGCGAGAGGGTAACGGCAGGCAAAATTTTACGGATACAAAGTTGCTATGATTAGGCCAGGTGTACTGGCACACGCCCATAATCCCAGAACTCAGGTGCCTGAGGCAGGAGGATCACCGCGAGTTTGAGGTCCGGCCTGGACTACAAAACGAGACCCTGCTTTAAAAGAAAAAAAAGTACAATGATTAAGTGCCAGGTGAATATTATTTTAATGCTATTATTGAAAGGAAAAATGACAGGAAAGACTTCGTGGAGGTGAGATACAGATTTTACAGGATCACCGGCTTTGAGTGTGCAGCGGGCGCCCAGGCATACCTCGCCGCGCGAGCGCCCCCTTCCGGAAGCAGGCTGCCGCGCCCCCTTGCCGACCTCGGTCGAGCGCGGCACCAGCTGCACGCAGGCGCCGGCAGCCGACAAGGGTTCGTCGGGGCTGGAGGGGCGCGCATGCGTGCAGCTCTCCGGAGGCGGCAGCTTCTTCGGCGTTGCGACTGGAGGCTGAGTGCTAGACTGTGTGGGGCGCAAATAGGATCCGGCTGTTAGTCGGTAGGCATAGGTAGGACCGCTGCCTTGTGGGGAGCAGGGGGCTGGAAGGCGGAGGCCTGAAGCACAGGGGGTCCCGAGCCTTTCCTGCGAGGTCCCGGCCGACTATTGTATCTGTGTCGCAGCGGCTGCGCACAAAATGGCGGCGAGCAGGCGGCGGGGGCGGGAGCAGCTGGGGGACCCTCGGGATGGGAGGGGGGGCTGGGCTGGCTCGCGCCCGTGTTGCCCCTCGCGGCGCAGGAGAGCCCGGTCGGGCGCCCGCGTCGGGCCGTGTCTCGGGGAGAGTCGCCGCTGCGCCGGGCCGAGGGAGGAGAAGAGCCCTTCAGCCGGGCGGGCGGCCCCTTCCCCGGGGGCGCGGGGCCTGCGGAGGCCGCGCCAGGCCTGACAGCCGCGGCGGCGGCGGCGGCGGCGTGAGGGGACGCGCAGGCGGGAGGGGACGCGCAGGCGGGAGGCGCGTCCCCCTCACCCCGCGCGAAGAGGCGGTGGAGTTGGAGAGAGACGTCGAGCGGCGACGGTGTGTCAGAAGCTTGGGGAGAAGAGCGCGTTTGTGTTTGGGGAAGGGGGCTTTGGGGCGCAGCGGGCAGGCTGCAGTCCCGCGGCTGCGGTGTTGCGGGTGCCTGCCTCGTGTGGCTGGGAGAGCGGAGAAGACCTCACCCCGCTACGGGATACAGAGGCTCGTCAATGGCGGCGATGTTATTTCTACATTTCTCAGAGGAATTGTGAATGCAGAACGTCAGCGATTGGCTTTAGTGCGATTCCTACTTGGGCCGCGTTCTTTTAAGAGGTGATATATGTATATACACCACTCATTCGAATCCTTGGGGTTTTTGAAACAGCTTCTGTTGTTGGAGGTAACTGCGACTGGGGGAGACTCGCAGTATTAGAAAACTTCTCATCGAGCTAGGTAATGAGGGCACCTTCAAGCTAATTTTTCATAATCTTGCAATTCGGGGGGTTGGGGTGAAGGGAATATGTTCTCTTGAACATGAAGGACCTCTGAAGAAAAGCCTATCACCTGGATCCACTGGCTTCTGTTGATTCAAATTTCTTTACCTAACCAGCTTTGGAATTGTGCGCCACACACAAATATCTCCCTTTGTCATTTGTTGTAAAGGGTATTTTTTTAGGGATGTTACGTTTGCTGGTTAAGAGTCGCAGTTTAAAATGATAACCTGGAAAAAGATACAAAAAAATGAATTCAAGGAAACCTACAAAGAAAAATAAACGTGTATATTACATTGCTTCAAAATTGCCTTAAATGTTGCTAATATTCTAGATTCATTGGGTTTATGTGGCATTCATTTTTACAGAATTTGACAGCATTTCATGTATAATTTGTTCCATACCCCCATCTTCTATAATAATGTATTTTAAATAATTGTGTGGAATCCAACATGGTAATACACTAAAAATGCCATGCTCTCCTTGGTCATTTGTGTTGGAATCAAGTACCAAAGGTAAAGGTAAAACAGTTGGGAGAAAGCACAGAATCTCGTTTCCTGTAAACTAGTTCTCAGAATATATTCATGTCACACATACTAGTACTAGTGTATACGTACACCAACAGTGTATACATATACATACACTATTTTATAAATTTTATATATAAGCTTTGTAATCTTTTTTTTTGCGTTTCGTTATGGAGGGTGTGTACAGTGGAAACTCGTTTTTAAAAAGCTCACAATCAGTCATCACTTTATGGCTGTTTTAGAGGTTTTCTTTTGGGTGCTCTTAAGAAGGTGGTTTCTGGAAATTTTGTTTTTATGTAGTGGAAGAAAATGAGAAACAAGTAATTTAGCGGAAAGAGACTTAGGGTTTGGAATTAGAAGATCTGGATTCGAAATCCCTATTTTCCTTAACTGTAAATATGAAACTTTGGGTAAGTTATCTTAGTCTTTCTGAACTTTTGTTTTCTTATCTGGCGAATTGTGATAATAGTACTTTCTGCTTGGTGTTTTTTTGTAACTATTAAATGAGACAAAGTATGGAAAACTGCTATCCCTTTGTACATACTAGGTTTTTTTGGTGGGGGGATGCTGGGCATCAAACTCAAGGCCTTGCACTTGCCTGTTGAGCTAAATCCCCAACCCCCATACTAGGTTTTTAATATATTTTAGCAGTTTCAAATTTTCAGGTTCTTAGGCCACATCTTTTGAATAATAATTGCAGCCTGTGGATACTCCCTTTTAATTAAAAATAAGATGATTAAAGAAATTTAGTTTATATTAATAGAATTTCAGTTTAAAGACCATATTTTGTGCTTCTATGAACTTTGTATGTGGCTCTGTTCTTGAAGTTACAAAATACATTGTAATTATTTACATGATTTCATTATTCTTTATCTGTCTCAGCAATTGGTATGTAATAATGGGTGTTGAGTGAATGAACTGAGCCAGTAGTTACCAGGGCCTGGACTCTCTAAACACATGTTCTATCCACTGTGCCTTAGTGTATATTGATCAAGGTTTAGAAAAAATCGGCCCAAATTCTTTTTCTTTTTTCCTTTCCTTTCCTTTGGAGACAAAGGCTATGTAGTTCAGGTTAGCCTTGAACTCACCATCCTCCTGCCTCAGTCTCCCAAGTGCTGGGATTATCAAATTCTTAATAAAATGCTTTACTTATTAAGAAAGTTTCTGGTATAGGTACTCAGTTTAGGCTGTTTTGCAGGGAAAACAGAAGCTGGTGAATAAAATGTGGTTTAGAGATCATCCAAATTGAAATTATGTTTGTGGCTGAAGCAAGTAAGCCCCCATTTATATCCAGCTTGTTTACTTTTTCATTGCTTTATCTTTGAGTCCGAAATTTGTGGTTGAATATGAAAATGGAAGGAAAATAAGTATGTGGAAGATGGCAATAATGTAAAGAAAGAATGGTGACGAAAAGGTGAAGTATAGAAATGAAACCCCTTGGTATAATAAAATCAGTGAGGGGCAAGAATAACAAGGTTTTGAATTGAAAAGGAGAAAGTTCTGGGAGTGTAGGAGAAAGAACTTTAAGATACCTAATTCTCTTAGAGGATATTTGGGGGTACATACATTTTGGATTCTTTTTAGCTCTTTTGAACTTGATAAGTACCAAATCTATTAATTGTTCCAGTCTGTATTTTTTCTGAAGTATTTATTAAACTTTCAGCCAATTTTTCTGTTGTCTCTGCTGATAGTTGACAACTTTGAGTTTTACTTTTTAAAAAATTTATTATGGAAAAATTTGAACATACATAAAAGCAGGGAGAATTACATAATTTGCCCATGTACCTATCATCCAACTTCAATAGTTACAAGCTAATAATCAATCTTATCTCTTCTCCTTCCCCTAGTTTAAGCAAATCTCTTCAGTTTGTCAATATATAGTTGTGAATTTTCTAATTTTTAGGAAACAGTACTCATTACACCTAATTACTAACAGCTATTAATGACTACTTACCGTTAAAAATTAACAATTCTTTAATATTCATAGAATATTCAGATTTATATTATACACATGTGTACATTTATATATATATTTGAAATTTGTTGGAGTCGAGCAAGGTCTGGTGGTGAGTACCTGTAATCCTAGCACTTGGGAAGCTGAGGCAGGAAGATCACTGAGAGTTCAGGTCAGCGTAGGCTACATAGTGAGTTCAAGGCCAGTCTAAACTACATAGTGAGACCCTGTCCGAACACTCCCCCCTCAAAAAAATTGTTGGGGTCAACATCCAGTTATGATTTATAATTGGAGCAATTTGTTTATAATTGCAGTTGATTGGTACATCTCTTAAATCTATAATCTTCCAACCTACCTTATTTGTTGAAGAACAACTTTGCTTTTTATATTTTAACTAATATATAGATAAATGCTTTGCTTTATCAATATCTGCATCCATGAATTTTGATGTGACTCAATATTCCCAGAGCTCAATTTAGAACTACTGAAAGGAAGATGGAAATAACCAGTTAGTTACTATTTCTAACATATGTAATTTTCAGAAATTACCCAAGTCTTAATAAAAGGAATGAACACCTGCTTCTTAAATAAAACATTTTGTTTGCTTATTAATATTTTTGAGCACCTATTGCATGTCAGCGTTTATAATTTTCGCTAATCTTCACAGCAACATTCTGGGTATGTCCACTATTTATTTCTATTTTCAAATGATGGAGCTGGGACTTGGGTTAAATTGCTTATTCAGAGTCATAGTGTTAGAAAGGAGCAGCACCAGAATTAAAGCACAATGTACAAGCTCTAAATTGTTACACATTATGTTACGCTGGCCCTCTAAAATTGAACTAATAGTGTTAAATTTTACTTATGGGAGTAAACCAATTTTGCATGAAGTCATTCACTGGCATGTCTTCCTAGCCGGGTGGGTGGGTATCTTCAAATCCGTGGAAATTTCCCCAAAGATTAGATTATTCTGGATTGCGTAATGCCTAACAGTTAATAGTTAGGGAGGGAACATAAAGTAGCAAAAGAAGGGCCAAATCCAAAATTGTGTTTGGGGTGGATGTTCTTTAGTATATTTATTGCAAGTTTTCTGCCTCTTGTCGTACTTAGGTTTTTAGACCAAATGCACAATTCAGAAGTTACATAGTCCACTGTTGGACATAAAATGTTGGGTCATGAACTGTCTTTGAATGAATTAAAGCTGTTTGTGAGCTCAGATATTAGTTGTATATTTAATTTTTAATTATGTATTAATGTGCCACATGCATAAATATCCGTACTTGGCTGACTTGCATTTATATTCACTCATTGTCCTCTCTCTCCCTCTCTTCGATACATGTGTATGTGCACACACAGGCACTTTTTTTCTGAACTGACAGTAAGTTGCATACATGTTCCTTTCTCTGTAAATACTTTAGTGTATATTTCCTAGGAATAGATTGTTTTATAGTTGTAGTGTAATTATCAACTTTAGTAAATTTAACATTGATAAAATTCTTTTATCTCTGTTCTATTTTTGTTATTTGATCCAATAGTGTTCTTTGTAGCAGTTTTTTTTACCCATCTGTACAGGATCAATCTAGGATGAGCTACTGCTTTTAGTTGTCATATTTCTTTAGTCTTCTTTAATCTGGAACATTTCCATAGCAATGGCTTTATTTTTTGTAGAGGTGACACTTTGGAGAATACAGATGGTTTCCTCTTCCCTTTTTTTTTTTTTTTTTTGGAGATAGAGTCTCACTGTGTATTCTAGGCTGGCCTCAAATTCTTGATCCTCTGTCTTACCCTCCCAGAGTGCTAGGATTATGAGTGTGTACCACCACACCAGCTTTTGCTTTTCTTTTTACTAAAACATTTCTTATTTTGGATTTGTCTGCTATTTTCTTTTGATTAGTCAAGATTCAGATTATGCATTCTTGAGCAGAAAAATCACATCAGTGATTGTATATCCCTAGGGCATCAGATCTGAAAGGTGTATGATCTCCATCTGCCCTTCATTAGTAGTGCTATGTTTGGTGATACATTTTGGTTAAAATGTTTGTTGCGAAGAGACATTTTAAGACCATGCAAGTGTCCCACTTTTCAGAATTTCCCTCTGGATGTAACACCTGATCACATTTCTTGCCTGAGCCACTGTACCTTTGTATTTACTGGTGGGTAGTGGGCACTTTAGTAAGAGCCTTCCCTTTTCCTCCATTGATTAACTTATTGATGGTTGACCTGACACAGACTTAACAGACTCTTGTTTTTTCAGGGTTTTATTATTTATTATTGTTTAGTTCCTCATTGCTTTCTCTCGTTTCATATTTGCATGTCTTCCATGAGAGTCCTGGTTCTTAATACCATCAAAACATTTACTTATTTCCCAATCCTGTGATAATGTATCTAGAGTAGTTTGAAATTACTTCATCTTTCTACAAAATATTAAAAGGAGTGAAAATTTGTTTTCCTGTTTCCCTAAGCACCAAAGCCAAGGGCATATAAATGAATAGTGTATTCATAAACTACTTGGATTAGTTTTTCCTTCTCCTTTTCAGCAAGTTGTGGCATTCATTTGAAATACAATTAGGTTTTTTTTTTCCATTTTAGATATTGCTCTGCTTCACATCCTTATTTTTATTGTTTTTAAAAAATAGCTTGTTAAGTAGCATGCTTCCAAAGGTCAAAACTGTACAATAAGGTGTATTCCATGGAATATTCTCATATTCCTTAAATCCTTACTATCCATTACCTCTTATAAGTAACCAACTTCATGGTTTTTTGTAGGTCCTTCAGCACACGTGCAGACACACATGTATTTGTGCTTTGGTAACCATAGACAGATATATGCATGTTTTCTCATTTTTTTTAAACACGAACAGGTACAAATCCCCTATGATGAATGTTATCATTATGTACATCTAAAATGTACCATTAAAATAAAATTAAAAAAAAAAGATACGTTCTTTTGTACCTTGTGAAGATAAGTTTTTTTGGCACTTTAGATCATTTAGTCAGATACTTTAGGTATGCTTACTTGAAGATTTTGGAAACCTGCTTGAGGCAGATGTGAGCATTTTTGGTCCATTCCCTCCATGAAAGAAGCAAATAACCAAATGGCAGGAAGGGCAAGAGTGCAGTTAGGCCTTGGAAACAATTGGAACTGAATACTGAATGCTTTCAGTATTATATTTACTTCTTGGTCCTCTTTCTGATGTCTGTCTTTCTCTTCTCTTTCTTTCTCTTTCTCTCTCTCTCTCTCTCTCTCTCTCTGTCTCTCTCTCTCTGTCTGTCTCTTTCTTTTTTCTCAGTACTAGGGATTGAACCCAGTGTCGCTTTTGCATGGAACTACGTACCCAGCCCTTTTTTGAGACAAGGTTTTGCTAAGTTGCCCTGGCTGGGCTCAAACTTGTGATCCTCCTGCCTCAGTTTCCCGGAGTGCTGGGATTGCAGATGTGTACCATAACGCCTGGTCTATTTATCTTTGTTATAGTGGTTTTATTTTGTTTCAATATTTGTGCTTTCTCAGTAAGGCAATGAATAATGGTGATTTGGCAGCATTTGAATTTTACAAACACCCACCAGTTTTCTCGTTTCTAGTTTTAAGAAGTAATCTCAAAAGATTTCTTTATTCAAGCTTGGATCCCATGTTTTCTCTTTAACTCTAATGCTTTTTGTTCATTAATGATATCAAGATAGGCAGAACCACAAGTGCACTTCTTGGTAGTATCATTTATGAGTATAATGTGCTGTAGACTCAGTTGTGTATACAGTGCACATGTTCCTGAAGAATAAAAAAGTATAATTATACTCACCTCAATCAAAAAATTGTTTTCTTGAGAATAATAGTACTAAATTATTGCTATATGGAGCTTTATGATCACCTGGTTCTCAGGATGATCTGTTCCTAACATTGTACATTAGCAATTGATCTTTCATCGTTCTTCTATCTCACAAGTCATGTTGTTTAGCCAACCTTTTAGATATCATTAAATTTTGGGATGTCTTTTATAATGTCTAGTAACATTTCTAATTGTTTGCTTTTGCTTTCTTTAACCATTTCCTTGAAGGCACCACATTGTGGCATTTTAACATCCACCATGATACTGTCTATCCATAACTCCTGGCACATTGAGAATCACAACTATGTATCTTTGATGAGACATAAGGGAGCAAAATTAATGGTAGAAAAAGTTGGCTGATTTGTCTGTATGGTAGGAGAGATTAGCTGATGAAAGTGCCATTTGAGGAAAGCACAGAATGGATGTTAGTTTTTGTGATTGAATGAATAATTGGACTCATATTAGCTATCTGTTGTAATAACTGCATTCTTAAGTGCCAAAGTGAATTTATATATTCTGAGACAGTGCTCTAACAAAGCAGCACCAAATAAGGTGTGTTGGTATATACCTAGGAAAATAATGTTATTTTTCCCTTTGTGGTAAATTTATAGGAAACGTTACATTCTTTTTTTGCATATGATAAGGGTGGTTTTTCTTATTTTGGTTGAGGAGGCAAGTGCAAAACCTGTGTTGCTTTTCTTATAATTAGGAAAAAGAAAGCTATAAAGTAAACTTACATATTCAGGATTAGATGCAAAAAGAACACCAAAGGGAGATAATAGATTATGTTGTAATCTTGTTACTTCCTAGCTGTCTTCTAACAATTTATATAGGACTGGGGATTTAGCTCAGTGGTTAGAGTGCTTGCCTTGCAAGCACAAGGCCCTGAGTTCGATCCCCAGCACAAAAAAAACTGAACTATTTAATCTGAAAACTGGAATTCCTTTGCCCTTGGGGTTGTTGTGAAGATCAAGAGATAATGGGTACTATTAAAGTGCTTTGTAAAACATGAAATACCTAATGTCCAAGGGTAGGGCTTGATATAAATCTTTGTGTTGTTATGCAGTGGAGCCGTCATAATCTGGCTCATTATTTATGATGGTTTTGATTCTAAGAGTTTTTATGTGTACTTGTAACTGTAAAGAAAAGACTCTCTTCCTTCTGAAAGACTGAATCAAAGTAATAATCAATTCTTGATTATCCTTGTAGTGGACATCTCAAGAGAGAACCTCACGGGGTCTGTGGTCATGTCTTGCAAATATATTAGCCTTTTCTTCATGCTTACCACAAGAACTGTTTCTGCTATGTGCAGAAAGAATTTTTTTAGTTGAAATTGTATTGAGTTCTTATTTTAGAATAGTGTATTTTCTTAAAAGGACGTTAAAGAGGTTTTTAAGTGTAACTTAGCACATACAGCAGTTCAGATATTTTGTGACCATTAAGTATCCTGTTTTTGAAAAGTGTTAAATACGGGAAAATAAAATATCACTTTTAAATAACAAATAGGATGGGGATGGAGATCAGTGGTATAGTGGGTCTTACCTAGCCTGCTTCAAGCTCTGGGTTTGATCCTTAGCACTACCCTCCCAAATCATTTATATTTATATATATGTGTGTGTGTGTGTGTGTGTGTGTGTGTGTGTATGTATATATATATAGTTGTATACATATGCGTACCTATTTCTAATTTTGTACAATAATGTTTGGTGTAAACTCCACCCACAGTCAGATTTACATACACAAAATTTTTTAAAGGTTACCAGAATATTACTTCACTCTGGGTGGTTTTATATATGTATTTCTGAAATGAAGTCTTACTATACATGGCATGGTGAAGATTTATATAAAGATTAATTTATTGACGTAAAAGACATTGCCTTAATCCTCCTCAAAGTACTCCCCTTCACTTTGAACACTTATTCCATTATTGTTGTATTTTCTGAAGCTGTTCTTTAAGTCCTCCTTGGTGAGTGTTTGGTTGTGGCTGCCTTGATGTCCTGACAGTTTCTGTCGAATGAAAATGTTATAGCGTGTTCTTATCTAATTCACTGGATCTGGCACTATCTGGCACTAAGTAATTCTGGGTCTTCCCCAAAGTCAAAATGACAATAAAAAGGTTAGTTTAGGGTATCGAGGTAGCTATGGCACTGTAAGAAAAGACATGAATGAAGACTCCCAGAACTGCTTCAGAAAATGGCAAGTATATGGGATAAGTGGGTTTGAAGCAGGGGGAATATGTATTTTGAGGAGGATTAATGATACATCTTTTCTCTAATAATTTTTTTTAAAAATTTAAACATTCACTGTATTTCTTGATACCTCATATTGCCATGCCGGCCTCTAATTTCTGGGCTCAGGAAATCCTCTTGCTTCAACCTCCTAAGTAGCTGCAATTATAGTCACAGACTACCAACCTTAGCCTGCTCTGGGTGATGATCTTGTTAGTAAAGATTTTATTTGCCACTTTTTATTTTCTATAACAAGCATGTATTACTTAATATAACTAGTAGTAAAAATTTTAAAGAATAACTGCAGTTGTTTCCAAAGGAGTTAATAATTAAGAGTTCAGAACCAACTATGGTGGCATACACCTATAATCTCAGCAACTCTGGAGGCTGAGGTAGGAGCAATCAAAGTTTGAGACCAGTCTGGCACCTTAGTGAGACCTTGTCTTCAGAAGGGCTCGGGACAGTAACTCAATGATAGAGTGCTTGCCTAGCATGTGTGAGGCCTTGCACTCAACTCCCAGTACCACAAATCAAACCAAAACCAAACAAATAAAATCCTCAGATCTCAACTTGGGCTTTTCCAAGGTAATTTAATGATTTCGTTAGTTTAATGATCCATCCATAAATTAATGTGGATGAACAAACCTGTTGATGACCAGATCTCTCAGGTTAAATGAAAAATGCTTTATAATAGCTGCCTTAATTTGGTGATTTTCCAGGTGTTAATGCCAAATTTACCCTTGTGTTTTGGATTTTTGTTTCTTTCTTTCTTTTTTTTCTTTGAGATAGGGTGCCACCATGTAGTCCAGGCTGGCCTCAAACTCTTGGCAATCCTCCTGCCTTAGCCTCCTGAGTGCTGGGATTAGAGGTGTGTGCCACCATGCCCGGCTGGATATTTGTTTCTTGTCACATTGTTTTTGGGCTTTATCAGTATTATTCTTACAAGGCAAAGGATTCATTTCTGTTGTTGTTTTGCCATAACCTGATTCTTAAGCAGAGATTTCTGCACAATACAGTACAGTTTTAAAAGCTTGCTTTCTGACACTCTGTGAATGTATTAATATCACTGTAAGGCAATGGTATGAGCGTTAGGAAATACATAGGTTTTTGCTTTTAAGAACTGAAAATGCAGTTATTTCTATCTGATTTTTGCTGACAGTTGCATGTAGTAATTAGATGACTGTGATTGAAATCTGTCCCATTTGTATTTTATTTGTGGGGAGAAACAATTATTTGGAAGAACTTTGTTCCTGAGGGGAATACTCAGTGGAGACCACTCAGTGGAGATAATGGTGCAGAAAGAGTGCGAATAACTAGATAGAAAACTGCTTACCTAAGTGATGGTTGTTTTTAAAGATTAAGGACAAAATTGTTTTTAAAAGTAATTTTATTATGTAGAAGTAGGCACAGTTTTATATGATTCATGGTTATTAAAAAAGACCTGGAGGGGCTGGGGATTTAGCTTAGTGATTAGAGTGCTTGCCTTGCAAGCACAAGGCCCTGAGTTCGATCCCTGGCACCACCAAAAAAAAAAGACCTGGAATTCATGATCAGTGAATATTTTTTCATAGGGAATTTGGGGATAAGTGCTCAGTGAGCTTATGTCTGCTGCTTGTCTGGTGAATTAAAAGCCTGTGTAATTTTTGTTTTACTTTTGTTTCATATTAACTTGAAAAATTAATAATCTGTGTTAATAATGAAGACTTTGGATGTGATTATTCATATAGTTTAACAGATACTTGAGGGTCTTCCGAGTACTCTCAGTGGGATGATGCTCTATAAGTTAATCACTGTTATTATCCATATATTGTATTTGGTCTGTCACCAAGAAGGGAATTCAAAGGAAGGGTGACTAAGTTCTGTTACATATTAATTTTTGTTTCTTTGCAGTACTGAGGGTTGAACCTGGAGCCTTTGTACTGAGATACATCCCCAACCCTTCGTAAAAATTTTATATTTTGAGACAGGGTCTCTTGTTAAGTTGCTGATGCCCAGCTGGACTCAGTCTTGTGATCCTCTTGTCTTAGCCTCCCGGCGTGCTGGTGCCGGGATACGGTCTGTGCCACCCTGCCTAGCTAGGAGTAGGGTCGATATATTTGGGAGGTAAGTCTTAGTCAGGCAGGGAGATAGCTCAGTGGCAGGGTAGTTGCCTGGCATGTGGAGGGCATTGGGTTTGGTATTATTAATTCTTAACTGTGAACGTACAGCTTCAGTCGACACTCGATGTTGGAAAAAATCATGCACATGAACATAACATTCGGTAGTTAAAGATGAGTCCAAAAATTGTGTGAGTGATAATTAAGGAACATTTTTGGAGGGCTCACTTGGCTGGGTGGTCAAGGAAGGTTTAATGGAGGCTGACCTTGAAGGTTAGTAAGATAAGTCAGTATCCAGAGCAAGGTGGACCTGTTTTGACGGGGAGTTGGGAGGACTAGGATCAGAGGCTTAGATAGAGTATGTGTCTGATAAAATTAGAAAGGTAAAGACTGACTACACTGGTTGGACCTTAACGCTATTTAAAGGGAATGAGATGTTATTTTTGAACAAGAGCAGTGTGGTAAAAGTGTCCTGTTGAACAGATTAAATGTGTTGGTAGAAAAAATAAAAAAAAAAAAAACCCAAATGTGTTGGTAGCAGGCAAAATGATCAGAAGGGAGAATGTTGATCAGGCAAAGCCTATTGACCAGCTACATTAGCATTTAACTAACATTATGTATAAGGAAAAATGTACATAGTACAGGTGAAGTTGTAACTTGAACCAGAAAATGATAACCTAATAGGATCAGTGGTGTAGATTTCCATTGGCATGTGGAGATGCCTCAGTACAGTACTTCACATTGTCCATCAGGTATTAAAGTAGGAACTTGATGCATAGCGTAGGCATAATGGATGCTTTTTAATAGAAGGAAGAGGGAAGCCAGGTGGCTGCTGACCTTGGTCCTGAATGATAACTAAAGTACTATTGTATTTGAGAAGTTGGTTGGAGTGGGTAGTGCAAAACTGGTAGACTGGTCAACAACTGGATTTGACTGATACAGTGCGTGGGAACTGCAAGATCATCTTGCTCACATCTGTTAGTATTTAGAGTATCGATTATGGGGCCAGATTACCTTGAATACAAATTCTGTCAGGGGCACTGGTCTGTGTAGCTTAACCTCCCTGTGCCTTATTGTCATCCTCTATAAAGCTGTACCTGTCTTGGCCAGCTGTGAGAACTGAAGGGCTAAATCTGTGTAAAGCGCTTAGGACATGACGCGTCGACATCGCTCTATAAGTTAGTCATCGTTATTGTCCATATATTCGATATATCACCAGGGAGGGGATTCAAAGGAAGAGTGAATAGTTCTGTAACATGTTATGCTGTATGTTATAACCAGTTCTGTGTTGTTGACTGTCTCGTCAGACTGTAGTCAAGACGAACTATTGGCTGCAGATTTTTACCTTACAGGAAGCACTTGTTTAATGACAGGAATATAGGTGTGGTTTAATTGCTGTGTGGAATTAGATGTGAAGGCTGATTCCAAGAAGAATGTGTGCTACAGAAATGGATCTCACAAAACTTGGAAGTTACAGATCTTACTTTCATTGTACATATGTCTGATTACTTACATTTTACGTGTGTGTGGATTTCTAACTGTTCTAGTGCCTTTACAACCCCCAGCGGCCCATATTAAAACATGAAATCCTCAGTGTTTTTCAAGATTTGGAGAGTTGTAATCACCTGGCAGCACCTAGGACAACATTCAGTGCAACACAGTGTACATGAACTCTGGTTTGAGATTTATGTTTATGTTCTGGATTCTGGGGGGGAAATAAAGAGGAAAGTTTTAGGGGAAATTTAAAATCTACGTAAGCCTTTTCTCTAAAAGTGTACGAAATACAGAGTGTGGTTTCATGGCTTTATTTCAGAATGTTTTACACTGGCTGTAGAACCCACTTCCTGAAGTAGTTTGAGTTAAAATGATCTAATATTTGTGTTTTAACTTTCAGCTTTGTGTTATTCTTGGAAAATTTCGCACCACTTGTGAATTCCTTGAACCTGGGCATTGCAAACCCACTTCTGTTGGGCCCGTCTCCTTTGCACTTTGCTCAGATTAAGACTCAGTTGGCGCTTCAGCAGCTGAATGCCGTTGCCTCACATGGTTCCACACCACCTTATGCTTTATTAAATCAGGCATTTTTGAAAGTAGCCATGTCGAGACCCAGGTTTAATCCTCGAGGAAACTTTCCACTTCAAAGGCCACGAGCACCTAACCCTTCTGGGATGAGGCCTCCAGGACCGTTTATGAGGCCTGGATCTATGGGTCTTCCAAGATTTTACCCCGCAGGGAGAGCCCGTGGAATTCCTCACAGATTTGCTGGCCACGAATCTTATCAGAACATGGGACCACAGAGAATGAATGTTCAGGTAACTCAACATCGAACTGACCCAAGATTGACCAAAGAAAAGTTGGATTTTCATGAAGCAGAAAAGAAGGGGAAACCTCATGGTAGCCGGTGGGATGATGAGCCTCATCTCTCCGCATCGGTGGGAGTGAAGCAGAGCTCTATTACGCAGGTCACGGAGCAGAGTCCTAAAGTACAGAGCCGCTACACAAAAGAGAGTGCCTCAAGTATCTTAGCAAGTTTTGGATTATCTAATGAAGACCTGGAAGAACTGAGTCGTTATCCTGATGAACAATTAACACCTGAGAATATGCCATTGATTTTGAGGGATATAAGAATGAGAAAAATGGGGCGCCGGTTACCTAATTTACCTTCTCAGAGCAGGAATAAAGAAACGCTTGGTAGTGAAGCAGTTTCGAGTAATGTGATTGATTATGGGCATGCAAGCAAGTATGGCTACACAGAAGATCCTCTTGAAGTACGTATTTATGATCCTGAAATGCCAACTGATGAGGTCAAGAATGAATTTCGGTCACAACAGAGCATTTCTACATCTGTTCCCACTCCAAATGTGATATGTAATTCTGTGTTTCCTGTGGAAGATATGTTTCGCCAGATGGACTTCCCCAGTGAGTCCTCCAATAATCAGTCTTTTTTCCCAGTTGAGAGTGGAACTAAGATGTCAGGCTTACATATTTCAGGACAATCAGTCCTTGAACCCGTAAAATCCATCAGCCAATCTATTAATCAAACAGTTAGCCAGACAATGAGTCAGTCTCTGATTCCTCCTCCTATGAACCAGCCACCTTTTTCATCTGAATTAATTTCGGCTGTAAGCCAGCAAGAGCGGATCCCACATAAACCTGTGATTAACTCATCTAATGTTCATGTTGGATCGAGAGGAAGTAAAAAGACTTACCAACAAGAGACCGATATTCCCATTCAGTCTCCCTTTGGGATTGTGAAAGCATCTTGGCTACCAAAGTTCTCACATGTTGATGCCCAAAAGATGAAGAGACTCCCAACTCCTTCTATGATGAATGATTATTATGCAGCATCTCCAAGAATATTTCCACATTTGTGTTCTCTGTGTAACGTAGAATGTAGTCATTTGAAGGTGAGTGTTTTTAAAGATCACTGTATAATGATGCTCAGCGACCAAGTTTTCTCATGTATGCTGGTGTTAACTAGGCATTAAGGATATGACAGATTAATTCTGATTGCAGCCTCAGCGATTAGTTGTAATCTTAAATAGTGCTGGATTTGGTATTCGATTGAGTATGTTAGGCTTTCTGTATTTCTGTGATTGGGCATACCTCATAGTTTGTCCATTTATTTCGAATTTTGAATTGCCCCATTTGTGCAGTGCAACATTTATATTACATGAATTGTACTTATAACACAACATCATCTAAATGGGATCTATTAACATACAAATATAAAAACTTGTTATAACTCATTTGTACTGTGAACTATTAAGAGCCAGTATATTATGTAGCCTTGCGCATACCTGTCTTGGACTAAAGACATTTAACAGTTTAAGAACATTTAATGTTGATGTAAATGCTTTATGACGTTTGTATGGGCCAGTGGTTTTTTTTTTGTTTGTTTGTTTTGTTTTTTTGGTATTTTTTGAGAAGGAGTTTTCTGAAATAACTACATAGCAGAATGAGTCAAGATGCATTAATTATTTTAGGACCAGCTGTGGGTTCAGAAAATGGTAGAAATTTGGAAAGAGAAAAATTTTAAAAATAAGCTTAAGGTACTTTAATTGTCAGCATAGTTTCAGAGGTGTTAAAAAGTAATGTAGTGTAGAATATATTATTTGATGATAATCCATTAGTAGATATAAGCAGTAATTTCCAAGTCTTGTTTACTTATGTATTTGGAAACCACTGGTTGTTCTGTTTACTAATATAATCTGTAGATTTACATACTAAATGGCAAGGAGGAAAGATAATTTCCATGGGAAGAAGCTTCGATTCAAGGCCATGGCCTTGAAAGTTTTGTACTTTGAAGAGGCTTAAAAATCTGTAGGTGTTGATTCTCTTGTTCTTTTTTTTTTTTTTCTTTCATAAGCTCTTCTATTCTGTAATCCACTCACCAGGCTTCAGTCAGCATGAATCTGATACTTAGATCTGTTACTCTTGATTTAAGGTTGACTCTAGCAGAACAGAGTAGCATTCTGGGCTGGGAGTATAGCTCAGTGATTGAGTGCATGCTTAGCATAGCCAAGTCGTAAATTCAGGCCACAATACCCATGGAAACAAACAAACAAAAAAAAGGCAGCATATGTACTACCTATTTTACCCAGATTTACTGAACTCTAATAAAATAACAGTTTCCTTATTACATCAAAAGGGATAACGAGGTCTCTGTCTTTTTGTATTGTGGCAGTACTGCTTTTTTTTTGTTTGTTTGTTTTTTGTATTGGAGTTTGGGGTTGTCTTTGGGTTTTTGGGTTTTTTTTTTTTTTTTTTTTTTGGTTGCAGTACCAGTGCCATTGCTACATCCCTAGCCCTTTTAAAATTTTCGACAGTGTCTTACTAAGTCATTAAGTTGCCCAGCCTGGGCTCAGACTTTGTGATCCTCCTGCCTTAGCAAGAGTGCTAGGATTACAGGCAATCCATGAGTGTTGGGGTTACAAGCATGCACTACTACATCCATATCGGGATAACGAAGTCTTTACCTTAAAAAAAAAAAAAATCTTAGAATAGTTCACAGCACTTAGTTGTATTCTGTAAATAGCCCTGGCCTATGTATTGAATTCAGTGTTAGACTTTCTGCAGTAGTGTATATGAGCTACATAATTTCTTAATTTATTTTGAGCTTTAATTAGTCATGATGAATTGAAAAGTATTTCTTAAAGAACTTGAAGTCTTAATTTTTTTTTTTTTACTTTTTACTTTTTAATTTTTATTTTGTAGAGTAGAAAAGGTACGTACTTATTTGTTACATGTTTACTGATACCAGTGTTGTACATGATTCTTTTTGGGGGAGCGGGGTGCTGGGGATTGAACTCAGGCCCTTGCACTTGCTAGGTAAGTGCTCTACCATTTGAGCTAAATCCCCAACTCATGTGCATGATTCTGTATTAGGATCTGGGATAGAAATAAAGAGCTTTATAAAATTGAGATGTTCTTAGGCAGTTCACATGGTCTCACTGAAGAGAAAAACTGTACACTTGGAGAATTTTTAAAAAACTAACAAATGGTTCAGTGATTTAACTGTTTTTTGATATGATGCAAAAGAAAGATATTTGTGTTTCTATTATGGTTTCAGACTCAAATCAGTCAGGTCAGCATTATCAGTTTATGTATCTAGCAGTATGTGATTAAAAATATAAATAAGCTTAGGTAAGGCTAATAATGTGACAGTTACTAAATGCACTAAGTCTATCTGGACTAGAATGATCTGGGAAGGAAGACTTCATGGAGTAGTTTGAAGATGGATCTTGAATGACGAGTGGGATTTCCATATACTGTACCCATCTGAAGGGGAGTAAGGATTACATGCCAGATGGGGGCAACAACATGTGGAGATTTCGATAAAGGTCCTGAGAGAAAACTACATTGCCTTGTGGTAGGAGGCAGTTGGGAAAGAATGACTGTTGAGCATACTAGAAATAAATATAAAGCTAGCCTAAGGAGTCTAGACGTAGATGAGAGGTATGAGTAAGCTAATGAAGTTTCTTGATATGTGAAGTGACATATTGAAAGTGTTTTTAGAGAGGTTTGACTAAATTGTGCAGGTGGATAGGAATGAGAAGAGAGGGGGTAGGCACATAACTAGAGGCTTCCCTCGTTGTTCAAGTGTAAAGATGGGAGAAGCTTAAGCTAATTAGAGAAAAGTAAAAATTTGAGAGGAATGAAAATCATTTAGTAATCATTAGAGCGTGTAGAGTTGCCATTAAAAACACACACAAGGATGTGAGGGTGATCTGGCTTCGACATCTGTCACCCCATTGATCGCTGGGGTTGATTCAGCTGATCTGGCTGGGTAGGTGGGTGTCCCCTTCCTCCCTCACCCATCCATGTGCGTCCCTCCCGAGAAGTGGACGACCACCACCGATAGAGGAGGACTGTTTCCTTGGTCAAGGTTATGCAAGTAGCTGCGCTCCCCTGCTAGAACCTCCAAAAGAGCTCTAAAAAGACACACAAACCATTAATAGCACAACAAATTGAAGGTCATCTAAATAATGAATGCCACTACTAAATGGGCAAATGATAGCATGTGAACCTGGATTAGGATGGTACAAACTACCTCTGTTTCTGTGTGTACTTTGCTATTTCAAAAGTTTAAATATATATATGACATTATAAATACATAGCTAATAAAAGTGAATTACAAATTGTGAGTGTTTTTCTACCAAGTAAATCTGACAATCTGTTCTCTTCACCTTTGAGGTTTTTAAATTATAGTTTGAAAATGCAGTAATAGAATGTGAAATAGAATGTGAAATGTTTGCTTTCTAAATTGGGGTTCAGATTTTAGAAGGACTTTACTTGATTTAGAAGCTTTTTCTGACTTGAAGTAATTTGATTCAAGAAAATACTGACCAACATAAGAATTTTTTGAGGTAGTTGGAAGATGAGCGAGCAAGTATTGATAAAGTTACCTATTTTCAGTTTCATTGTGAGCCTGCCCAAGTCTACAGTCTTTGTAGCATCTTCTGCTTAGTGGGTACTTACCACTTTTTCTTTTGTGAGGGAGGCATTATTGCTTTTAAATCATTGTCTAATATGGGTACAGTTACTAGAGAGTCTAGAAATTGAGGTGGTATAGATACATGGTGTAAGCTTAAAGCAAGTAGAATCAAGTAAGACAGACCTGTTAAAAAACAGTAATGTGTGTATGTTCGTGTGTTGAATTGGAGAGATTATACCTTGAGTAGAGCAGCTATCACCTTCAGCTGATAGTTGCTATAAGGATGCATATCCAATATTACTGAATATTCATATTTTATCAAGAAAAGTTGGAAATTGGATTTGGGGGTAAAATCTTAGGATTTATAAGTGTTGGCAACTTTCTCAAAATGCTTTATGGTCCAAATAAATCGTGCCTAACCTCCCTCTTTAGCAGTGTGTTTGTCTGGTGTAAACAATGTCTAATTAATATCGAATACATGGGTTTAATACTACTGGGGACTCCTGGCTGCTAATCTGTTTGTATCACCGAGGAAGATAATGCAAACATTTCTTTTTTGCAGCTCGCAATGAAATCATTGCTTGTAATGAAATACAGTTTGTCATAACTTGTTGGCGAGTATTACAAGTTGCATGCATGTTCAGATCTTGCCAAGGCAAACTCTGAAATTAGTGTCAAGTATAGTTTTAACTGTGGAAACTTCTAGTTGTTAGCAGTGACCTAAATTAAATGTTTTTGAAGTGGAAACAAAATTTTCTTCAAGGGACATTTTTAAAATACAGAACTGTGTTTTACCTTTTCAAATGCTGGAAGAACAATAAAACTTGTTGAATAACATATATGTTGCTTTAATTAATTATTTCACTCTGGAGACTGTATGTTTAAAAATTGTATTGGTATTTTCTTTTAAACTCAGATGTATCTTCTAGGAGCTATTTATGGTTATAGATTGTAATTTTAGGGCAACTATATTTGTAAATGAAGTACTGTTATATAAGAAAGCATTTTGTTAATTGTAAAGCTCAATATTTAAGGGATATTATGTCTTTGAAATGTCTTACTTTCCTTTGAGCCTTGAAAATAAATTAGATTTGATCAGCAGCAGTTTTTCATATTTTTACTAAACTTATTTCCCTGTAGAATGAGTACTTGGTTTGGAATGGTTCTGGACTATGAGGTAGTATTTTTGGTTGTTGATAATAGCTTGAAATTCAGAGATTATAAGTAATGGAGATACTGTATTTTGAAGATGTCATTTCATAGATTATAGAATTTTGGTATTCTCTGGAAAGTTGTTACATTTGAGATGTTATTTTTTGATCTATGCTTTTATTTTCTCCAAGTGTCTGTGGGCATGGTTTTTTTAATGCCAAAATATTTTTAAATGGGATCGATGAAGTATGGGTGTTAAGTGTATGTTTGGAGGCCTTTAATTTTTGTGAAAATTTTAGTAGTCAAATGCTATTGATAATTAAATTTGTTAAATTTTAAAAATCCTTTGTCATTTAAAAAAGCCTAACTCATTAGTCAACATGGAGAGTATTCTAATTTCTGTACTTTTCTCCTTTTATAACAGGATTGGATTCAGCATCAAAACACATCTACTCACATTGAGAGCTGTCGACAGTTACGTCAACAGTAAGAACATTTTTTCTTTTCTATAAGTGGCAAGTTTATGAAATAATGTTTAGGCAAAGCAGTTGAATACCTTAAGTACAATACATTGTAGAAAAATATTTTTTAATGCTGTTACCTACTTAAAATATTAATTTTATAAATGTATACTTAATATTTTTCTAAAAAGAGAGAATGCAGTACTGTCCTTTTCTCTGTTTTCCAACTTCCCATTAGTTTTTTCACATAATTCGTTTATTATTTATTGGATTGCCTTTCCCAGAATTCCCTTCTGACTTCTCCCCATTTTCTCAAAGGTCAGATAACTCAAGACTAACCTAATCTATACACCGGTACTTAATTTCCAGTCTAAAACTCTCTCTGGCTTTATTTTCAGAATAAATCTTAAGTAAGGTGAACATTATTTCAATTCTTCTATTTTTTTTCCTCCTTTAAGACAGGGCACTTGTGAAACTTTTCCCTACTAGCCATAGAGGTAAAAAATGTGAATATAATAGCATTCTCCTGTATCCTCTGGAGTAATGTAAAATAGTGTTTCTCCTAGCATCACCATTTGCTGGTCACCAGACTAATAGTACCATGTTCTTGTGTAAATAGTTTTTGAGATTATTATTCACAACTCTTCTAGTCAGAAGTAGTGAAACTCAACTCAAAATAATTTTTAAAGGAAGGGAATTTATTCGTTGAAGTAGGAATTCTTAGGGATGGTTCTAGTTTCAGGAGCAACTAAATTGGTGCTCAAACAAAAATCATCGTCAGAAGTATTTTCATTCCTTGGCTGTTCTCTTCTGCGTTGACCTCATAGCAACTCAGGTATGTTGCAAAATGACCGTTTATAGTTCTAGACTTATGTGATCTGTATATCTGGTATTTCCAGGAACTCCCCACCCCCACACCTTTTGCCCCATAACTTCTTTATTAGTCCTTGTTTCAACTTTTAGTCCACATTGAGTTAGATGCCCTTTGCTAAACCTATTACAGTGGCTGTGGGAACAGAGTACTCCACTTCAGTTGTTGTCATGCTGGTACTGCTAGACTTGAAAGTGGGATAAGCCCTAGGTGACTCATATAGACTAAGAATAGAAACTGGTTTTGGTTCTATATGTAGAATGCTGTGCAAACATAGGTAGATAATTTATTGCTTGTTTGCATATACCTTACTACTACTGTAAGTGGAAAAATCTCTCTTAAGCCCTCATTTTCCTGCAGGTACACAGTAGAGTGTCTTAGTTTTTCATAAAGTGAGGGTTTTAGGTGGGAGTTATTTGCTATAAGTAATCATTCATGCTATTAAGAGGATTCTAGCTATATACAGTGCCATTAATTTATTAGAACAAACAGCATGTACTGTACACACTTTTTAAAGCCTTCTGTAAGCTAAGCCTTTTTTTCTTTTTTTTTTTTTTTCTTCCCCATGCACATAGGATCCTGATTTTAAAGCATGTGCTTCCCTTGCTTGCCAGTTTAATACTCAGTCTGGCTTTTTTTTTTTTTTTTTTTTTTTTTTTTTTTTTTTTTTTTTTTTTTTTTTTTTTTTTTTTTTTTTTTTTTTTTTTTTTAATCTTTTTCTGGTTGTGTGCTGTTGAGCTTCATTGCTTTCTCTCTGCTCTAAAATTGAAAATTTAGATTTGATTAGGTGTTTAGGATTTTTAAAAGCTGTATTTTGTTCCATTGTATGACTAGATCTTAAATCTATTTGTGTACTGAAGTAAATTTAGATTCTTATTTCTTTGCTTAAGACTTACGCTCTTTTCCTTCTCTTTGTCTTTATTGGCTCTTTCTGGATTATAACACAAGTGGTAGCTGGTTAACTTTAGAAAAGATACAGTGCATCAGAATTTTAGTGTTAAAGTTATACCATGCCTGTTATGTGCTAGTCTTTATTCCAAGTGTCTTACATAACTGATATAATCTTCAAAACCACCTGAGATGTGTAAATGAAATTATTTCTGATGTTACCAGTGAGGAAACTAAGGCACAGAGGGAATTTCCTTGCTATCATATAGCAAATAACAAAACTAGCCTAACTCATGGATCTTGGCACTGTTTTCTCTTCAGCATGTTTCTTGGCACTGTTTTCTCTTCAACATGTTAACTCTGCTCTTAGCCAAGCATGGTGGCATACCCTGTAACCTCAGCACTTGAGAGGTTGAGGCAGGAGGATTGCCATGAGTTAGAAGCCAGCCTGAGCTACATTGTTAGTTCAAGGCTAGCCTGAACTACTTAGTGCAAGACCCGTCTCAAAAACAACAACAAAAAGTACAAAACATGTTAACTCTGGAAAATTTCTAAGCCACAGAAAGTTAAAGAAATAGTATTTATTCTTCTGTATTCACAAATTAGCATTTGCTATATTTGTTTTAATGTTTCTATATACTTTTTGGGAGGAGGTCCTGGGATTCGAACTCAGGTCCTTGTGCCTGCTAGGCAAGCACTCTAAGCACTGAGCTAAGTCCCCAGCCTAAATATATATACTTTTTTCTGAATTCTTTGAAAATAAATTATAGACATTATGACATCTCACTCTTGAATTCAACATCTGTCTCCTAAAAGTAAAGCTTTCTACATAACACAATACAGCGTGTTTGAGATTAACAATAATACATAGGCCAAATTCAAATTTTTCCATGTTTTCCAAAATGCCTTTTGTGACTATCCCTGCCTGCCCCATCCATAACCCCCAATGCAAGATTCAGTCAAGATTCATGGATTGTAGTGTCTTTTAATCTAGAGTAGCCCTCTCTGTGATTGCATGCCTACCTTCCTTCCTTCCTTCAAGTTCCAGAAATTTGTCTTATAGAGTATGTCACATTCTGTATTTTCCTGTTCTCTAATCATTAAATTTAGGTTGAACATTTTGGTCACAATTTTTTTTTTTGGAAATAGGATTTTTTTTTTTAAACTCTTGGTGATCCTTTTGCCTCAGCCTCCCAGGTACTGGGATTATAGTCACTGTTCCAACAATTATCAAATTAATCTTTTCTCTTTTTTTTTTGGACACAAAATATCATTTAGTTGCTCAGGTTGGGTCTGAATTTAGGATTTTCCCACCTATGATACTGTTACTTTTTCAGCTTCTCTTTGTTTTAACTCCTTCTGGTGTTTTTTCTTTGCATCATATTGGAACACAGATAATACTAGTTACTAGGTCTTTTTTCTTAACTCTTATGTTATATTACCAGCATTATACTACTTCTAAAACATTTGACTAATAAGGCAATACTTTGGATTGTCCCAACAATACTTGCAGAGTAGTATATGTGCTTTATCTTTTTGCCCTGGACTGTGAAGATGACAGAATGTGCTTTAAGAGGCAACCTAGTGAAGATTTAAAACATTATTTCCAACTCTTAAGTAATAGTCCTCCAGTCCTAGTGAACCATAAACCACTTTGTAGTTTGTCACCTATGGTTATAAGACTCTCAGGAGGCAACATATGTATTCCCAAAGCAGCAAGGACAGGGTGGTTTTTTTGGACTTCTACCAGTCATCTTGCACCTATGTTTAATTGGTTAAAACCTATCACTGGCTGTCTCCTAGGGAGGCTGGGAAAGCAAAGTACTTATTTTTAGTTTTTATTACAGAGGCAGGTAAGGAAAATGGGAGTTGAGAATTATTGTTAACTCATGAACATAATCTGAGGCAAATAGTAACGAGAAAAAACACTTTGGCTTTACTAAAGATTTTGATTTCCTGGCTAGGTGAAAGAGTTTGCTGCCTCCATTTCTTTTCTGGTTTTCATTTTCCTGCTAAGACTATTCTGTCCCAACCTTCTATATTACCTCTCTCTGTTCATCCTATTCTTTTTTTCATTTTGTTTTTTTGAAACAGGGTCCTGCTATGTATTCTGGGCTGGCCTTAAACTCACAGTATAGCTCAGGTTGACTTTGAATGCACGGTGATCTTCTTGCCTCAGCCTCTCAGGAGCTGGGATTACAGGTGTGCGTCACTGCACCCAGCTGAGATTGTATTCTTGAATATCAGTGATTTTAAATGATTCTGCCCATCTACCTGTTAAAAGTTCAGATTCTCTAGAAAAGTTGAGGGTGAAGATGTAGTCTTTCTTAGACTTTTATGGTATTGCTGTTCCTCTAACTTCTTTTTCTTTCTGTAATTATTCCTTAAACTATCATTGGCTTTTCTTTGCTTAAGTGTTGGCATGCATTAAGATTCTGTTCTGAGCCATAACGTTTCTATCTACTTGCGTTAGTATCACTCTTCAGACTGTAGCTGTGGTTTCTACATGCCTAATTTCTAAGTATTTCAGCCCTTATCTTTCCCCCTAACTTCAGATACTCATTTAGAATTGTTTCAAAACATTCTCGTGTTATCCTCTTTTTAGAAATGTTCTTGAATCTCTATTACCCTTTACTTTTACACGCCCTCATTACCTGATTTTAGGGACCTGGGTCCTTCATAATTTGTCTCTACCCGAGTACTCCTTTAAAATTTCCTTCTCTCATTTCCATGCTACAGCAGACCAGTTCTTGGAATACAATTCCTGTGTTTTTGCCTCCAGCCCTTCATTGCCACTACATAAAATTTAACCTAAACTATACCTGTTGATAGACCTTTTTAAGGGTTACCTGAAAAGTATCCTTTTGTATGAATTCTCTCCTGATTCCTCTTACTAGATGTATCTCTTAGAGGACCACTTGGTACAGTTTATGGGGCACTGTTCATATTGTAGTGTTCTGTAACATACTACATAAAATATGATAAGAATATGTTCTTGGAGTTGTGTAAAATAAATGAATGTTTTTTCTTTTGACCCCTACCTCAGCTTGTATATTTTGTACATTTAACATTTTTTTATACATGCTCCCCATTTTATTAACTAAATTTTGAGGCCTTGTAAATATCGGAATGTTTCTCTCATGAACCTAATAGCATAATACGTAGATTATTTATTCACGTGCAAACTATTTTACTTCCAAGAAAATTTTCATATTTCACTGTATTATTAAATCACTATGTAAACTTAGGTTTCGAATAGTCCTGAAACATTATAGGTAAAGATTAATCGAACCTTAGAGCTTTATTTTAACTTTTTATTAATATTGTTTATTTTCAAAATAGATATCCTGATTGGAATCCAGAGATCCTCCCATCAAGAAGGTAATATTGTTTACTAGTGTGATTATTAAAACTTGGTTTTCTCCTAAGTATAAACAGTTAATTTAAAAAAAAATAAAATAAACAGTTAATTTTTTAAAAAGTTATTTTGAATAGTGTCCTGCTTTTACCATTTTTACTTTTAAACACTGAGCAAATGCAGAAACCTCTATGAATGTTCCTTTACTTATTCCAACCTAGATGCAAAACGTTTCCTAAATTTTTTATATTACTTAATACTTGTAAAATATAATTAGTACAGAGAAAAGCCTGAGAAATTGATGAAAGTACTTTTCTGTAAATTAAAGTACTTTTCTGTAAATTAAAGAGGGTTTCAAGTAATTAAAGGGCTGACTATGTGTTCTGATTGTTTCTTCCATATCTGTAAGGTTGAATTACATCATAACAAATAAATTTTATTGTTTTGTTTTAAGTAAGTACTTGTTACTAAATTTAGTATTGGTTTTTAAGAAGGTACTTCTGTCATTTACCATAATTTAAATTTACATTAAATTGCTGAATCTTGCTTTTTTCCCCCCTATTTTGTAGAAATGAAGGCAATAGAAAAGAAAATGAAACTCCAAGAAGGCGTTCACATTCTCCCAGTCCTAGGCATTCTAGGAGATCAAGCTCAAGTCACAGGTTACATCGATCACGAAGCCCGATACGTTATACATACAGACCAAGAAGTCGAAGTCCAAGAATTTGTCATCGTTTCATTTCTAGATTCAGATCCAGATCCAGATCCCGTTCGCCATATCGAATGAGAAATCTGTTTAGAGGTAGCCCAAGGTACTATCGATCAGTCAGCCCTGAGAGGACATCAAGGAGATCAGTGAGATCATCAGGTACAGTGATGGCCATGAAACAGTATTCTACTTATTTAAATTTCCTTAGTTCATTTTGTTTGGATTTTAAGAACGAAATGTTGTATTTTATCAGATTTTAAAGTTGCCACATGAAATCGAAAGCATACTTTGGGAACCTGGAACAAGTATGAGAGTATGTTATCTGTCCTTCAACATCAGGTTTTTTAAAAACCAAGGATATACAAATGTAGTTGAGCCACGTGTGGTGCCTCATGCTTCTAATCCCAGCTCTTGGGAGGCTGAGGCAGGAGGATCACTATGAGTTCGAGGCCATTCTGGGATACATAGTGAGTTCAAGGCCAGCCTGAACTATGTAGTGAGACCCCATCTAATAAAACGAAAATAGGTTGGGGATTGAGCTCAGTAGTTAGGGTGCTCGCCTTGCAAAGCACAAGGCCCTGAGTTCAATCCCTGGCACCAAAAAAACGCCCAAAAAACTAAAAAAAAAAAAAAAAAAAAAATGTAGTTGACCTTAACAATTGATTATAAACTTCCATTACTATTAGAATTTTTAAAAATCACTCATAATTTTCACCTGTCTGTTATTACTGATTTAATGACTTACTGAACTTGATCATACATATTTTAGCTGTACAATAAAAGAGACTTGTTGGTGCTTAGAAGTACTTTGAATGGATGTTGTACTGTATTTAAAAGATTGAATGTAAGTGGAATTATTTGTAAATATAAAAAGCAGCAATTCTCAGTGTTGTTGAAGTCCCCCTAGAGGTCCACAGGATCTTTTGAGAGTTCTGTGAGGTCTTTCCAGCTATGTATCTGTGTGGGGCTGGATTTTCTTTGCACTTGTAACCAAAACAATGGATCCAGCATGTAGAATGTAGAATCAGCTATGAAAAATTTACTGTCTTAGTTTAACCCCAGCATTAAGGTGCTTGGAAAAATGCACAGTGGTACTAATCATTTCACTAATTTTTGTTTTATTTTGGGAATTAATATTTTTTAAAAAAATGTTATTTAGGGGCTGAGGATTTAGCTCAGTGGTTTGAGTGCTTAACTAGCAAGTGCAAGGCCCTGGGTTCGATCCCTGGCACCAAAAAAGAAGAAAAAAAAAAGTTATTTAACACGGGAGTTTATTAAATGAATTAATAGTTTTAAAATTCTATTTTAACTTTTAATATGGTCAATCTCGAATGTAACACAAACTCTTCAGGGTTCTCAGAGAGTAAGGAGGTTCTGCACCCAAAAAATTGAGGACCACTAATGTAAAGGAAGATTATTAAATAAAGGAATTTTGTGTAAAAGCCTTTTAAATGACCACATAATAAGAATTTCTTTTTGTGTGTGTATATGCTTCCTATAGGGCCTGAGAATGACTCTGTGTGATAAATACTAATTTTTTTCGTAATGTCTTTAGGTGGTTCTTTCCGATTGAAGTTGGCATTTGTATCTTTTTTACTAGATAGGAAAAAAGCATTAGAAGATGTAGTACAACGATCTGGACATGGGGCAGAATTTAATAAACAGAAGCATCATGAAGCAGTTGATAAAGGACACTCACCAGCACAAAAGCCTAAAATTGTCAGTGGAGCAAAGCCATCAATTAAATCTGTAACCTCTACAAAGAGTGATGCAAATTTAGGAGGACATTCTACTCGTAAATCAAAGAATCTTGAAGATGACAGTTTACCAGAAACTAAACAGGTGTCTGATAAAACTGTTTCTCTCCAGCGTAAGGTCAGTAATTCTTTTATTAGTGCAAGTGTACATATATTTCTTACTACGATAAATTGAAGACAAAGTTGTCTGAATTTTTTTATTCCACATTTCTGATAAATTTGAATTTGTTAAATTATTTTGGTGAGGAATTTTTTTATGGATTTCCATTATGAATACAATAAAAATGGAATAATTCCAAATCTGAAGAGTTTAGGCTTGCCAGAGCTAATTATTGTGATGGTTTGATTAACGTTTTTGGCTAGCTTCTCAAGCAGCTCATTGTGATGAGCTTTGCTATCTGGGGAAGTGAATGTAGTCCACAGCATTAATGAGCTTTTATAATATGTTAGTAAATTACAAAAGTGGGTCTGACTGAGAGTTAGTAATTGGCCTGTTTTAATACTTTCTGAGGTATAGTTCAGAAGTCATTCTCTTCTGATAATAATATAGAATAGTCTTTTTTCTTGGTACAGATTTATTGGTATATTTTAACTGTAATTCGTTCGTTATAATTCAGAGATACTATTACTGGATACTTTATTAAATTACTGTTAACTCGTTGGAGCTTATTCTAAGCCTACCATCAAGGTAACTCCCTAATAGGCCTGCTTATCAAATGTTTAGTGTATTGTAATATTAAAAAGTCTTCAAGTGTTTAGGTGTAAACTGTTTGCAAACTCATCTAAATACATTGAAGACTTTCAGCTACTATTTCTTTCCTCAAGGAGGTTATATTTGAAAAGATAAATCTATTTATACTATTCAGTGTAATTACAGAATTTTGAAGAGTGTTGGGAAGAAATGTAGGGGCAATATTTTGAAGAGGCAATATTTTGAGGAGGCAAAAAGTTTGAATTGGTCTGATGAGAAAGTATAAGGGTGTTTTAGGGTTTGGGTTTTTTGAGTGTGTGTGATTCTGAGGATTGAATTCAGTTGTGATGTATCATTGAACTATACCCCTAGCCATTTTTTTATTTGACATAGGGTCTTGCTGAGTTGCCCAGGCTGGATTCAAATATGTGGTCCTCCTGCCCCAGTTTCTTGAGTAGCTGGAGAGTACAGCAGTTCTTTTAATTTTGTTTCAAGATTTCTAGATGGTAACAGTGGAAATTTTTTTCCAATTTGTGACATAAGTGGTAAATTCGTTATTATAGTTTATTCAAATTATATACATTATATATGAATATTTCCAAATATATCCATTTTTTTCCTGTCTTGGGGCTTTTTATACTTTAATAATTGGTTTTTGGACAAGATTCATTTTAAGTTGATTTTACAGGTACACAAATACAAAATACAATTATGAAAGACCATTTTGCCTTTCAGCCGCCATAGTGAATGTGATTTATTTTCCATGTAATTTTAAAGAAGTTCTGAAGAAATGACTTACTTCAAAGATTTGCTTATATTTTGAAATTTTTTTCATATTTGTTTAATTTTCCCTAGTAATTTGTGACACCTTCCAAGTTATTGTGTGTCTTTTAGTAAATGACTCTTGTTACTTCTTCCTTCTGCATCACAGCTATTGACTAGTTTGGTTTAAAATGAGTTAACCCTTACCTTCCAGGCCGACTTTATTGAGGCAGAAAATCATGATAGAGGGCATGGTATGTTCACCTCATGGCAGCCAGAAATAGAGTGCTGTTGTTTTCAATTATTAGAACACAGCATGAACAAAGCTATAATTTCAGCTTTTCTACATGATAGGTGCTGTAGGTTCATGAAGAAAGATAATCTTTGATGGCCTTGGACCATTCTATAGGTCTTGTGTGTTAAGATGCTTATAAACAGAGAAGAGCATCTACCAACTACACTATCAGTGTTAGGTTAAAAAATTTAAATCATATTTATCTTTGGCTTTTAAAAGTTGTGATGATGAATTGTGTAAAGCATTTAGAAAAGATCTATCAAAGGAAAAATGATAGTAGAAGAACTACAGGAAATTTTTATTATTATACTTTGCAGCTTGTTTGGTTTATTTTTAATTTTCTTTCTTTCCAAAAACAGCTTCGGAAAGAGCAGTCTTTACGTTATGGCTCAGTTCTTCTTGTATCTGAATTACCAGAGGATGGCTGTACTGAAGAAGATATTAGAAAAGTATTCCAGGCATTTGGAAAAGTTACTGACATCCTGATTGTTCCATATAGAAAGGAGGTGAGTCATCGAGTCCTTTCTAAAAATTTGTGCACAGTTGTTGGTTTAATGATTTTGTAACCTATCATTTGGTGTCTTAGCTGCTTGTACTACGTGTATAACTGTTTATTGAGAGCTATGTAATGTTTGGGTGTGAATAAACAAGGTCCTAAGGGATTGGCACATGTTTTTGTAAAGGCAAGAACAATAAATATCTTAGGATTTGTGCAGCATAAAAGCAGCTATGAGTGATATGTAAATGAGCAAGTAGCTCATTTACAAAATTTCCAAAAGCTGTTTACAAAAATAGATGGTGTATCATGGTTTATACCAGTAAGGTTACACTGAAGTAAATGATTTCCCCTGTTGTGTTTGCATGTGGGCTGTGTTCCTGTTGCTCATGTGATAAACTTTTTTTGTTTTTATGGTACTGGGGAATGAACTGAGCGCCTTTTTTAATTTTGAAATTTTGAGACAGGGTCTTGCTAAGTTGCCCAGGCTGCATTTGAATTCTGAGAGAATGCTGGGACTACAGATGAGTGCTACCATGCCCAACTTCTTATGACAAAGTTTAGAACTATGAGTAGTCCTTTATTAAGCAGAGCATCAAGTTGTGAGTTAAGGAGCTTAGTAGTAATATCATCTTTATTGTAAGGAACTTTAAAAAGGTTAGATTTACAAAAGTTAGAACAGGAAGTTCTAGCTTCTCTCCTGTTGTTCAGTTAGTCCTGCCTTCCTAGTTCCTTTTTTTGTTCCATGAACCTTCCATAAACTACTGTGTTCCTCTTTCTATTTTGGTAATTATATAGAAAGTCTACAAGGTTAGAGTGTGCACAAAGCCCTGCATTTAATATAGGCATCAAAAATAAAAGAGTCTGTAAAGTTAAATTCTATAAGATTTTAAATTTCATATATGAAACATCTTTCAGATTGAATTACACTTTAGCAAAATGATAACGATGCGATAGTTTTATGTTCCATAAGAAGGGATTGAATCCATTTTTAAATTTTGGGGCTTAAGGCTAAATTTTTGCTTTAAAAGAATTAAATTTGTATTTTAGGCTTATTTGGAAATGGAATCTAAAGCAATTACTGCAGTCGTGAAGAACATTGAAACAATGCCTCTTGTGATAAAAGGAAAAAGTGTGAAAGTATCTGTTCCAGGAAAGAAAAAAGTACAGGTAAATTAGATTTAGGTCCTAGATATTTTATTGTTGTTATTTTAACTTTTTTAATGTATGTCATACCTGCAGAAAATGCACATGATGTAAATGTGAGCCCAACAGATCACATGTGGATAAATTCAGACACACTAAAATTAGAAACTTCTTTATATATGCACACATTCATGTATATAGTACTACCAGTAGTATTAAGTGACAACACTAGAAAAATACACTTTTTTGGATGCTTCATTGGTCTTTATATATTTAAGAAAATTTTATTAGTATATGTTTGCAGTAATGATTATATTCATCATGGGAAGTTGGTATATGTACATAGCACATCTTAATTCTTTTTACTCCCCATCTCATCTCTTGATAGAATATGCTTAACATACATAACACAAAATTAGCAAACATTTGTGAAACTGCTACACTGACAACATCATAGAAGCCCCTTTACCTGCTTCTGCCTGACCCTTAAACCTTAAACTTCTGCCCCACGTAATCCCCAATTTAATTTCTAAAGCCGTAATTGACTTTTGCCTGTTTTGAACTTTATATAAAACAAAATCATAGATAGTACAGTCCTTTGGAACTTTGGTTTCCTTAGAAGGGTAAATATGTATCAGTTCAGTCTTTCTAGATCATTTCTATGCTTTAATTTAAATATATATGGGTAATATCTGTAGAGTTACTTAAGATTTCCAATAAGTTTTTCTTTGTGTACGTGATCTCAGTAATGTTACGGGGAATGAACATTTGAGGATTATGGAAAATTTTTTGGGGGGGTGTTTTTTGAGGCTCACTGTGTAGTTCAGGCTGGCCTTGAACTCACTATGTAGCCTAGGCTGGCATGAAACTCATGGCAATCCTCCTGCCTCATCCTCCTAAGTGCTTAGATTACAGGCGTGCATCACCACACCCAGTCTGGAAAATCTATTAAGTTAATAAGGAGATAAAATGAAAAACCTGATCAGAATTTACATGAGTTTATTTTAATTCAAAAAGCTGTTTCTTAAGCATCTGTTATGTGTCTGGCATTGTAGTATCTACAGAAGATGGAGTGGTGAAAAGACAGGTGTGGTTTTACATGGACCTTACAGTCTGTTAGAGCAGGCCAAACTGAAATTGATGAAAGGAAAGGCATGGTGGATACATGTTAAGAGACCCAGTCTGTACATAATTAGAATCCCAGAAAGAGGATGTCAGTTAAATACTGATGAAGATTTTATGCGTGATAGTTGTGGAAGACCAACCTATAGGGAGCTAGGCAGAAACAATGTAACTATGTAAAGAAATAGTCTACTCTTAGGTAGCCAGGCAATATGTAAATAGTCTACTCTTAGGTAGCCAGGCAATATGTTGTTAGAGTTACGTTGGAAAAAGATTCTGACTCATTGTAATTCGGTGCATCTGTTTCAGTGAAATACAAATGTTAGGGCAGTGTTATCAGATGTTTGTGTGCTCAGAAAGTTATTTCATTTATGTATCTTTGTGAGTCATTAATGTAAAATGAAGAACTTGAAAAATGGAGAATTAATGGTATAAAATGTTTGGCAATGACCAGCGAAGCCATTTTTAACATAGTAAAATCTAAATAATGTATTTACAAAATAGCATAAACTGCAAAAAAATACTGATTAAAATTACCAAGAAAGGATATTTTTATTTTAAAATAGATCATTAAGAATTGGAATGTAGGAAGTTGAAGACTTAGCTCAAGTGGGTAGAGTGGTTGCTTAGCAAGCACAAGCCCCTGAGTTCGACCCCCAGAACCCCCCTACCCGCCCCAAAATCAAAGAATTGGAATGTAGCCAAGGAGATGATGGGGGCTAATTATTTTAATTTATACAGAGGAAATTATTGGTTTAGTTTTTGTAAATTGAAAATAACCATTACAATAAAAATAGGTGAAGGAGACATTTGGTATAAAATCTCATACATGGTAAAAGAAAGTGACAAGAATGCCTAAAAAGAATAGAAAATCTAAAATTACATGAGAAAAATTATGAAATATGGATCAATGTAACAAGTATTTACTGAGTGTTCACTAATTGCCAAGCATGAATTTAGACACTGAGATAGAATACTAAATAAGGTAAAGTTCCTGGACTCACATAATAGCACATAAAAGAGGCAGAGAGAAAAGACCACAAAGAAATTAAAAGTACACACCATGTCCACTGGCAGCAAGTGCTGTGGTGAAAAATTTCAGGAAAGGGGAATAGAAATGCTGTTATTGGGCAGTAAGTAGCCATGCAACTTTTAATAAGGTTGTTGGGGAACATCTCAGTGAATAGATGATATTTGACCAAATGCCTGAACAAGTTGATAGATCAAGCCATGTTCTAGGTTAAGAGCATTTCAGACAGAAGGAGCAGCAGGTCTAAAACACTTGAGTTCCATACATGTATAATTTATTTGAAGGGTATGAAGGATGTTTGGGGCTGCAGGTTGAAGAGTAGAGCAGGATATTTGGTAGTTTAAAGGTGGGCAAGTAGAACATAAGGTGTACATTCTTTGTCCAGTGTAGCTCCTTCTCATTTTTGGTTTCACTTTATGCAACTTCAGATTCCCATGGCCCATTGTGGTCCAGAGATATTAAATGGAAAATTGCAGACATAGATACAGGTTTTAAGCTTTGTCCCATTGAGTGGTATTACAAAAATTTTCAGGTGCCCTTCTTCATCCTAAGGATCTCTTAGTCCACATATCTATGTTAACCTATCCATTAGTCACTTAGTAGTGGTCTCTGTTTTCACAGTGACTCTTGATGTATCAAGGGACACAGAGCTTGTGTTCAAGGGACACTCATTTTACTTAATTATAGCCCCAAAGAGCAAAAGTAGTGAAGCTGGCAGTTTGCACATGCCAAAAAGAAACTGTACAGTGCTTTAAGTGAAAAAGTAAAAGTGCAATAAGATACTTTGAGAAGCCATATTCACTAATTTTATTACATCGTTAAATTTTTGCCATTGTATTGCTAATCTGTTACTGTGCTTAATTTATAAACTGTCATAGGTTTGTAGGTAAAGAAAAATACATACAGGGTTCAGTATGATCTGTAATTTTGTTCCACTGGAGGTCCGGAATGTATATCCCACATAATGTAGAGACTGGTGTATCGGCTTTTTCTGTAGTATGATGAAAGATTTTCTGTGTAGGAATGGCAGGTTCAGCCCGATTTTATGTTGTCAGTAGAGTGTAAGTAGATGAAAGGCAAGGACAGAAGAAGACACCTTCTGATGCTATTGTAGTAATCAAAGCAGTCTGCTCTGATAGATTGGATCAGGTTGCTAGCAATCTGAAATGTCACAGTGCTACAAGAAATCAAACTTTTGAAAGCTAATAATAGGAAATTGTACATGAGTGGTAAAAGGTAGGGTATAAAATTATTGTATATGATTACAAATCGACGAACATGTCTTCACCTATAAGTTATAAACATTTACACTTCTGAGTAGGAAGATTTTAAATGTTTATTTTGTTAATTCTTTATGCTTTTATTTTCTAATTTTTTTATAATTAGAAAGCTAAAACTTTTTGTTTAAAATGTTTTTCCTTCATAGAACAAAGAAATGAAGAAGAAGACTTCAGATTCAAAAAAATTATCTACAACTGCTTTAAAGTAAGTGATTGAATGATTTCATATATAAGAATTAATGTACATATGAATTGAGAAATTTTAATTTTAACTGCATTGAGAGGGGAGCATGGTGATTGCATACTTGTAATCCCAGCTACTTGGGAGCCTAAGGCAAGAGGGTCACAAGTTTGAGGCCAGTCTAGCAATTCAGTGGGACCGATCTCGAAAGTATAACAATGAAAATTTAAAAAGGAGTGGCTGAAAGTGTAACTCAGTGCAAGGTTCTAGGTTTAGTCCCAGTACTGAAAAACAAAAGCAAAAAAAAATCTTTAATCACCATAACTAGTTTAAATTGGACATTGTTCCAGTTGAATTTTTAAACTTATAAATTTAAACACTGCGTTTTTAGAATCTTTGTAGAGCCTAGAATTTCAAAGTTGGTGCCAGTTTTTTCTTCTTTTAAACAGAAAAGATACAGATGCTTCAAAAACTGTTGAAACTGTTACTTCAACTTCTGCTGGTAAGTTACCTTTTAGTACTCCTCCAAAATGAGTATATTTTGTCAGTTTACTAGAAACTTCTTGCAAGATGGTGCTAGGAAGATAGACATTATTGTGCTTTAATGAGAGGGGCTCAAATTGCATTTGTAAGTTGCATTTAGCTAGTAGATAATATTTATTTATTTAGGGTGCTAGGGATCGAACTCACAGCCTTGTGCTTGCTAGGCAAGAAGCACTCTACCACTGAGCTGAATCTCCAATCCCTGGTAGTTAACATTTAATACTGTGTAATTACAGAATCTCCCAGAATAAATACTGTGTAAGGACTCTATGAGAGAATGTATATAAAATGCCTATTGTAGTTCTGTAGTTAGTAGGTGTAGCTTTATAGTACCTCCTTCCATCTATTCCCATTGAAACCCACAAGATGAAACAAAGAGTGGTACGGTAAGATTGCTTGTCGTCTTGTTCCCCGTGATTTTGAAAGTTAGCTGAGAGCCCAAGTGTAAGCAATAAACTGAATATGTGTTACCATGTTTGTGTGTTAAAAGTTGTCTCTTAACACTTAGGAAAATACTTCAGGTCTTTATTTTGAATCTATCTAAGTGAATTTTGTATACAATTTTAATAAACTGAGGGTTTTTTTTTTTTTTCCTCATTGCATTTATGATAGGCAGATGGAAAAGTAAACGCCAGAACATACCTTCTCAAAGTTTAAGAACAAACATCTTAGTAGTGAAGGACAAGACAGGAAATCTAAAACATAACAGACATAAGATAAATTCAGAAAATTAAATTTTGTTTTGTATGTGCTGTTTTGGATGGCAGATATATAGTGTGTTTTGGATTTCTCTTCAGAATGGGATAGTATGTTGAGGTACTAAAACTGCTAATCAAGTGACTGGAAAATTGGATTATATGAAATATCTCCTTTCTGCATATGTTAGTTGCATAGAGTATTGAAGTATTGGAAATTAGTGGGGGTATTATGAATGGCTTCTGGAAGGCAGTAATTTTGACTACGATTTTAAGTTAGATATGTTTGTGAAAAGATAATTTATAGAAACAATAGATTATTACATGTGAGAAATGATATAAAAATGGGAAGAGCTTTGAATAATCATTCTGTGGAAGGTATTTAGGGGCTACACTGGGGAGTTTTGTGTTTTTACTCTACTGATAGCATTTCCCAAAGTGTATTTTGTGAAAGATTCTTGGAAGATGTTTAGGGTCAGATAAAATTTGGGTATGTGCTATGTCTGCTTTTTGTTTTTTCCTTTTAAAAATTAATCCATGAAACTCATTTTATGAAGTCCCATGGCGGAGGGCATTAAGGTTTGTTTACTCCACTGTTACCTAAACTTTGCTAAGGTATAGTGCATTCTTACTGTAAAATTGGTAAAAACTGGTACAGACCTGGGTAAAAGTGCCATTGAGAAATAAAGAAGCAGCCACAGTTGTTGAGGAGTTCCACATAGAATGGATAAATAGATTGAAAAAATCCTATTGAGAAAATATAATTGGGATTCATTTTGTAGGATTGTATGGGAATTTTTTAATGGGTAAGATATAAAAACCAAAGAATTTCAAAATTTCAAGGTTTCCAGCTGGATGGATTTTCTCAGAAGTGGTAATAACAGTTATTATTGGAAAATTTAAGACACTGGAGATTTGGGGCGAGGGTAGGAAAACCACAAACTTAGATTTCAGCAGCCAAATTTCAGCTTTCAGAGAATATCTACTAGAGATATACATATATGTATATTTGGTGCTAGGGATCGAACTCAGGCCCTTGTGCTTGTAAGGCAAGCACTCTAACCACTGAGCTAAATCACCAGCCTCTACTAGTGATATTTTTATGCATCTAGTCATGACATTGAAAATGGAATGCAGTCTGGGAAGTTTTTTGTTAAGTTAAACATCTAAATTTTGGGAATGGCCCTATAATAAAAGTAATGAGTATATGGAGAGATGCTTCAAGCACATACTTCCTTCCATTGCAAGTGTAGAAAGAGGAACTTTTTATTAACCAAAAAAAGTCAGGTAAGAGAGATAAGGGTGCATGGTATCTTTTTGAGATTAGCTATGTCAGATTGAAGAGTGATAGAAAGTATTAAAGATAATTTTGATTACAAGCACAAATAAAAATGATGAAATACAGAGAGGAAGCAAAGCATAATTTGAGTATAAAGGGAAACTTTAGAACTCTTACCCAGTACTAATTTAAAAGAAATAATCTGGGTGTGGTGGTACAGTACCTGTAATCCCAGAACCTGTAATGCCTGCTGAGGCAGGAGGTTCAGGAATTCAAGGCCAGCCTGGGCTACATAGCCAGTTCAAGGCCAGAAACATTTGTTGAGTGGCTCCCATGTGCCTATGATAGGCAGCACTTTCTAAAGACTTAACATGTATCAGTGAACAAAATAGGCATCACTACCCTCAAGTAATTTATATTTTAATTTGAGGTAACAAACATTAAATAATAATCATTAAACAATATGTTTAGAACAAGATAGTAATGATGTTAAAGTTAAAATTTATTGTGCAGTATAAGACAATGACTTATAAGTAAAACAGTCTACTAAAGCAATCCATTCCAGAAGATACAAAACAGGAAAAGAAATCCAAGATTTAAGAGTCTCTTTTGAATTATACTATTAAGGGGCACACAGTGTGTTTGTTACCTTATTTAATCTTTTAAACTACCTGTAAGTTACAGGTTTTTCTCATTTTTTTAAATGAACAGATTCAGAGTTTGTATGGTTTACTGAAAATCATATGGAAGAGTTAGTATTCAAACTCAAAACTGTGTGATTCCAAGGTGCTTTAGCTGTATTAAACTACCTCTATGAAAATTTCTTTCTTTTTTGGGGGGGTGGTGCTGAGGATTGAACTCAGAGCCTTGTGCTTGTGAGGGAGGCACTCTAACCACTGAGCTAAATTCCAAAATTTCTTTATCTCCTTTGATTGCTGCTCTTTTGTTGTTCTTTTAATTTTCTGTTAATTTCCTTAAAAGTCTGTTTATCTTCTCGTGTCATACTTTCCTTCCTGGGGGATTTTTTTCCTTTCCATGTTTTTAAGGACCAGTGAAATCTCGCTTATACATGTATGTAAGCCTGTCTTCCTTCACATGTATTCCTCTCATTCTCTCGTATCATTTAATAGTCACCACTAGTCACCCAATGTAGATATCAGTGAGTAAACCTTAGTCCTGTGTTCTATTTTCTTCTATCTCATCCAATTCAAACTTAAATAACATCATTCTTTCATCTAGTCAGAGGCTGATTTGTATTAGTTCTGCCTTGAATCTACTTCAAGTCTCAAATTCTTTCTCCTGTTTTTCATCACACCTATAACTTCTTAAATTCTGATCGCCATCTTGTCACATTTAAACTTTTGAAGATAGCTTTCTGACTGGTCTTTTTATTTCACTCTGTGTTCCATTGTTCATCCTATTACCCTGAGGTCTCCTTAAAACAGATCTGATCATTCAAAGTGACCCATAGAATAAAGCCCAGATTCTTCAGCTTTATATAAATTACCTTTTGGCCCCGTATTACTTTCCTGCCTCTGGACACTTAACTATGTATTATGTTCCCACCACTCAAAATAGCTTATTTTCCAGGTATGTCACACTGTTTCATCCCTCGGTTCTTTATTTATGCTGTTCGTTTGTGTGGCATCATTATCTGACTTCCAGAGAACTTTACTTAGTAAGTACCTACTTAATAGGTCCAGGCAAGGTACTGAAAATGAAAAGTAAATTAAAACTTCTTTTGAGGATGGAAGTGGGGCATATCCTAATTCATCCTGTAAGGTGCAGCTCAGATGAAATTTTTTCATAATACCTTCCCTGACTCTCCTGGGTAGTTGGAAGCTCCCAGCTGTCTTCTACTAATAATTTGTACTTTAAATCATTTAATATGAATAGTTTGTTAATAAATCTACCTCCATTACTTGGCTGATTGAGGGAACACTTGTACATATGTTTTTTCCCCCTATCCCGTAATGTTTAATGTGCTGCAAGGGTTTAATTAATGAATATTGAAGTCATAAATACTTACTGTTAAAAGTTAATGTGTTTCAGAAAAAGATTGAAGCCAGGTGTCATGGTGCATGCCTATAATCCTAGCTCTCAGGAGGCTGAAACAGGAGGATTGCTCTGAGTCCAAGACCAGCCTGGGCTACATAGTGAGTTCTAGTTCAGTGTGCACTACAAAGTGAGACCCTGTCTCAAAAAAAAAAAAAAAAAATTAACAAAGTGACTAACACTATCCTAGATACTATCTACTTAAGTCAGTTTTTACAAGCGGTCTGCCAAAACAGTTCTCACATGTGAGCTCCACCAGATCTTTAAGGAAGCATAATCCCAGTTCAGTAACATTCAGAGGAAAAGAAAGCTTCCTTTAAAAAGCAGAGTTGCATCTGGTCAAGTAAGTGGCTTAGTAAGACCCTGTCCGAAAGTGAAAAATAAAATGAGAAGGACTGGGGATGTAGGTAAGTGAAGACTTTAAGAAATGAAGACTTTGTTTTCACAAGAGAAATGCGGACTTTGTTTACACAAGAAGCTGTACACAGATATTTATAGCCACATTATTCATAGTAGTCAAAAACTGTTAGGACTCTCATTGAAACAACCCAAATGGCCTTTGGTGAATAAATGTTAAACTTGTGATATATCCATAGTTTGAACAGTGATGGTGAACCTTTTGGAGCTTTCAACGATAATAAACAGCCTGCTGCAGCACGAGGTTCGCCACTACTGATCTAGAGTATTACTCAGACAAGGGTTGTAGAGGGATAGGAGCGTGCAGCAACTAAGATGTGTTACAGATGAATTATGCTGAGTGGGAAAAATATCAGAAAAGTTTTATTTTGTTAATAGCACATTGTTGAAATAATAAAGTTACAGAGATAGAGAGCAGATTAGTGGTTATCAGGAGTTAGGGAGAGGGAAGGAGGTAGTTGTTTCTGTGAATGAGTTACAGGGCACATCTTTGTGAGGGAAATGTTCTGTATCCTGACAGGTGGTAATCACACTAATCTATATGTATGATAACTTCATAGAACTAATGCCTGTTGATAATTGTACATAAAACTAGTGACATTTGAATATTGGTAGATTATATCAATGTCATTTTTGTGTGATATTGTACTAGAATTATGTAAAGTGTTACCATTAGAGGCAAATTGAGTGAAGGGTGTTATGTAAGATCTCTTCCATGTTATTTCTTGTAAGTCCATGTGAATTTACAGTTACTAGGTTAATTGTTAAAGGTTAAAAAATTTTTAAAATGCTGATAACGCTTAATAAATTATAGAACGATTTTACTTAGGAATATTGATATAAATTTGTAATGTATTAGTATATAGTTCCTGGGAGCACCTTAAATGAATACTGTGTATGAGAGAGTGATATTGGAAGTATGGAGATCATTCAAAATAAGGAAATCTGTTAATTCAGTTTAACACATTAAAAAATGAAAGAACATGATCCTTTCCCTGGTTACTAAAAAAAAAAAGATGTTTGGTTATGTTCAATATCCATATAGAATTCAACAAAAATATCCTTAGACAGCTACTTCCTTAAATATGATAGGGTGTTTATGTATATGTACTTTTATTTACATGCACACATGTATATAAAATATATATATAGTCAGGCCAGGTGTGGTGGCTCATGCCTGTAATCCCAGTACAGGCTGAGGCAGGAAGAGTACCATGAGTTCAAGGCCAGCCTGGGCTACACAGTGAGTTCAAGGCCATCTTGGACTACATAGCAAGACCCTCTCTCAAAAAAAAAGAAAAAAAAAGTACACATAGTCAAGTCAAAGGCCATAATATGTTTAAGTGAAATAGTAGACACATTACCATGAAGCTTGGGGACTAAACAAGTAATACTTACCACCTCTTCTCTGGGTTAACATAAATTTTTTAAAATTTAAATTTAACAAATATTACAGTGAAAGACATACTGTTATTAATACCCTTCAAAATACCCTCCTTTACTTCAAACACAACATAAATATTTTTCTAAAACTTAGCCACTAGTCATTTAACTACAAGAGGCATGAAAATTGAAAAGATACATGCTTATTTAAAAATAATTATGTGATAGAAAAGCTCAATAAAATCAATTAAAGTGGTATTAAATGTAATTGTAATTACCCATGTTTAATTTTCTAAAGTCAGTTTGGTTGCTTTACTGCATGTAAATAATAGCCACTTACGGTAATCTAATACAATATTCCACTTAAAATAATGAAAATGGGAAAATCATTTTGAAAATCTTCAAAAGTATATTACACAGCTAAAAGATTTAGAGTATTTTATATAGTTGCATAGACAAAAGATCATCAGAACAGAAGAGAGTTCAGAAATCTTCCCCAAAATACATAGAACGTCAATAAATCATGTTAGTATTTCACATTAGTGGCAGGAAAATTCAATTATTCATTCATTTGACAAACCACATTTTTACTTTTGCTAAAGCACTTAAGTTATGGATGCATCAAAGATTTAATTTAGTATGTGGGCTGGTAAAGGTATTTTTAAAATATGGACAATATATATTTTTTTCAGTTTTGATGTGAAGAATTCCTTTCCAAACGAAGAAATTTGATTACATAAAAATATTTTTGCATAAGCATTTGCACAGTTATTTTAAATACCATTCTCTGTGTGGTGCAGACTAATTTCTTAATATGTAAAGGAGATTTAATAAGTGAAAAAATTGTCAACAACCCAGAAGAAAATATTGCATAGTATGAAGAGGCAGATTACAGAGAAATTATAGTGATGACTTTTTAAAATGTGAGAATTGATAGAGCTTTCATCATAGCTAAAGAAAGAAAATTAAATCATATTGGCGTCTGCCTCACATTTGAAAGATTAACTTCTGATTTAAAGTTAGATTTATGACGTAATGTGTTTACATGGAAATGGGTAAACCTCACTGTCATATACTATACTATTAAAAGAAACATTAGTTGGCACAGCCTCTCTGGAGGACAGTTTACTATTGTTAAATTTTAAATGTGTGCCTTTTGACACAGCAAGTCCGTGTCTTTAAGAATTTGCCCCAGTAACAATTCCTTGGACATACAAAGATGAGTATAGGAATGTTTGTTGTGGTGTTTTATCAGTATTGTTAGGTTAACTTTTACCCAAATCTAAATGATACTGTTTGTAATGTGGCATTGAAATATCTTTCTTGTTATTTTAGCCAAAGCTGGACAAGCCAAGACATCTACAACCAAAGTAAACAAATCTGCAGGTAATTTTTTTTTTTTTTTATGGTTTTAGGAATTCAACCAAGGGTCTCTTACATGCTAGGCAAGTGCTTTACCACTGAACTACATGCCCAGTCCTGCAGGTTTGTTACTTGATTAGAAGTCTACAAAGATTGACTAACTGTAAAGGAATATATAGCTTAGCTGGCTGTGGTGGTGCATGCCTGTAACCCTAGCACAGTGAAGGCCAAGGAAGGAAGATTGTGAGTTCAAGTCCCACCTAGACTGCATAGCAAAGACTCTGTCTCAAAAAATTCATACACACGACAGTATATAGTATATAGCAACAGTATATAGCAACAGTGTTGGATTTCATGTGATACAGTGTGATAATGTCTAACAGTCTTTGAAGGTTAGTCATCCAACAGTTTTGAGAAATGAGATTTAGTAGGTAATGCTCTTTCCTTAATTACCAAAGTAAAATAATTTAACTGGAGAAGATATTTCTTTCCTTCATTTCCCTTTCTTTTACAGAACAGTATACATAACAAACGTGATCTCTCTGCAGTTTGTATAAGCTCTAGTGGGTTTCAAAGTATTTTTCTTGTTACCCTAGCATAATCTTCCTCTCTCCTTCCCCTCTCTTGTCTGCTAAATGCAAGTTAATTCAGGGTCATCTCTGTAAGTGGATAGAGACCAGGGTATTAATTCCCTATAATGTTAAAAATTAAAGGAAGCTGATTTTAATTGGGAAATAACTGTTGTACCACTGTTAATAGCAGATCCAAAATTTCCTTCCTAGAAATTTTTTATAAGTATCCTCTGGCAGAGTGTTGGATTGCTAGGAGCCTTGTCTTTGTTTGACAAGTACTTTGATAGTGTATAGGAGTCATTAATAGATATTTGATTAAATGTTAAAATTTAATGCTGGCTATTTTTCCTTAAATTTTTATACCCAGATAGAAGTAGTAAAAACAAATCGACTCATGCTCTTAATAAGGCTACTAAAAGAAATACCTTACAGGCTTACTAATTCTGAGTTTACTGCAGTGTAGTAAAACTTAGGAGTTACTAAGAATTGAGTACTTGAATAACAGACTATGAGGATTGATACGGTAGTGTCCCCTTACCTACAGAAATACATTCCAAGACCCACAGTAGATGGTTGAAACCTTATGTGTACTGCTTCAGTACTATTGGTGTTTGGGGCCATAATTAGAAAATAAGGGTTACTTGAACACAGGCACTGCTACACATCGAGTAGGTGTGATAACAGAGACCACTATAAAGTGACTGATGGACAGTAACATATACAGCATGGATATGCTGGACAAAGGATCTTTCACATCCCAGGCAGGTTGAAACAGGACAGCTGGAGATTTCAGCACACTATTGAGAGTGACACACAATTTAAAATGTACAAATTGTTTATATTTGGAATTTTCTACTTACTATTTTCTACTCACTAGTTTGTGAGTAACTGACACTGGAAAGCAGAACTGCAGATAAGGGGTGGACTCCGGTATTGTTCTTTCTGAACAAAGATTACAGTCTGTCTTTGAATATAAAGGGTGGGTTTGTAGACTCTTTCTTTTGGTTGTTACAAATGTCAGTGATTCTTCTGTGTATGTGTGTGCATATGTGCGTGATGTAATTTTCAAAAGTATAGTCGTACTGTTTCTTTTTAGGTAGTTGTAGCAATTACTGCCCTTGTTTATATATAGGAGATTGTCCACAGAAACCAGTTATTATCACAAAGTTTTACTTGGAATTCAGTAGATCTGTTGATTTCTGATTCTGGGCTAATTTTCCTCATACTTTTCTTGCTAGTTGTTATGAATCCTGATTTTTCAGAGCTAAATCTGTTGGTCTCAGAATGAAAAGGGTTTTGGATCTCTGGTGATCTCTAACTTTGATGATCGTAGTCTTTATAAATAGCATTATCAAGGAAAATCAACAGTAATAGGTGTGTGTGTAAAAAAGAACAATTTGTATAGTCTTAACAGCTAGGACTCATTAGTACCATGTCAAAGCAGTTGTTATGTGACCTTTAGGTGTTGTTGAATGCTTTTCAGTCAACTGAGAGCCAAGGAAAATCACAGCTGCTTTCGGAACTCCTAAAGGCATGGGGTTAGGGATTGTCTTTATGTCCTTGGAATTAGTAATTTAGCTTCTACTTGATCCATACATTCAGATACTCATTTAACTTACCTGAGTGCTGCTTTCCAGTGCCCTGGCAGAGAGGTAAATTCTTATTTAGGTGACTTCTAGTAAATAATCTGTGTTTCTCAAGGCGATAATATTTTGTTTTGAATAAAATATATCCTATTGTTATTAAAAGTTCTCTGTAAGGTTCTGTAAAACTATTGACTAGTTAAGTAAACCAGTTTTGACTGCCACTTTTGTGATTTTAGGAAAATCAGCAGGCTCTGTAAAATCTGTGGTAACAGTAGCTGCCAAAGGTAAAGCTATCAAAACAGGTAAGACTATTGGGGAAGAAAGGTTTCATTAAGTTTAATTTTAATTCTGTCTTTAAAAATATAAATATACCAAAAACAGGTTTTGAATTCATAGATTAAGTTTTACTGTCTTAGTAACATCCTGAATATTTTAATAGATACTTCTTTGATATTTAACACCTAACCAATATAGGACTTTTCTTCATTAATACTTCTATTCTTGACAGTACTTGCCCTTGAAGATATGTTTTTGTGCAGGTATATAAGTCATGGGTTACACTTTTTTGATGGATATGTAATCATAGGCTGCTCTGTCATCTATCCTGTAAATGGTTTAATCTTTTTGTTATTTCATATTACTTTCCCCAGCTTGTACAATTTTTCTGCTGTTTTTTACTTTTAAAAAGATTGTTTCTTTCCACATTAGGAAGATGAATTTTCTCTCTAAAACAAAAAAGTGGAGCACTACTTAAAATAAATGTAGCACATTAAAACAAGCATGATCATATTAGTAATATCTTTTCTAGTAGACTGATTTCAAAGAATATTTCCAGAAATTGTGAAGTATGATGTTTTGATTTTGTAATTAGGTATTTGTGCCACAGAGGTAAACTCTGTTTACTTAAGGACATCAACAAAATACATTTCAGCTTAAATTTGCTTTTAATATTATTGGTAAACATGTTATAAATAAATAGCAGTAATAAATAATGGAAAGAACAGCTTTTGTAAGTTGAACAACTTACTAATAAGTTAATATGAAACATTTTAAGCAATTCAGCATACTCTTAGAATAATGGTTCAATTCTACTTTCAAAAGCAAAATCGACTGGAAAGAAGTCTCTAGAAGCTAAGAAGGTTGGGAATGTCAAAAACAAAGACTCGAGTAAACCTGTAACTCTGCCAGGTAAGCTTACAGTGCTATCATTCAGTGTTTTCTTTGATCCTTTTGGTTATATTCAGGGTATATTTTGAAATTTTCCTTAAAAATGCTCAAGGGGATTGTTTTGTTTTGTTTTTTTTCAAAGAGAAATTTATATGTTAGATTTGATTTGAGTTATATCATCTTATGGACATCTGAGATGACAAACTAGCTTAAAATAAGTTCTTGTTTAGATTTATTAGTTTAATTGTGTTAGTGTTTTTATAGACTATTAAAGGAGATTATTTTTGTGCAGCAAACCCTGAAATACAGACCAGTATGGAAGTCAAAGACACTGAAAACAGTGCTAAAGAAACCACTTCAGGTAGGCCAATAGAAATTGCATTTTGTTTTCTATTTTTAAGGATAGAAGGAAAATTAAAATTTTAATAAAAGTGCTAATTTTTTTTAAATTTTATTTTAATGGCACATTTTAGATAAAAAGTGCTAATTTTATATCATTTCCGTATGTGTACTTTTTAAATAGCAGTTTTATTCCTAAGTCAAATCAGAAATGTTACAATTCAGGTCCTCATCCCATCCCTTGAATATTCTGAAATTTTGCTCTCAGAATAAAACTATTACGTAAAAGCCAATATGTCAGGCAGGGGCTGTGGCTCAGTTGGAGAGTGCTTGCCCAGTGTGTATGAGACCCTGAGTTTGATCCTCACACTGCAAAAAAGAAGAAAGAAAGCCAATGTAGTTATTACCTTCTGTTGGCTCTTGTCAGTTGTGTACTTTTTCTTTTTTTTCCTGAGACAATGTGTTCTGAAATTTAGGCTGTCCTTAAACTCGCTTTGTGCTGGGATTACAGGCATGTGCCACCACACCCAGCTTAGTTGTGTACATTTTTTATAGCTACTGTTTGTTCATTATAGAATAAAGTGTGATCTTGATAAATATATGTGTATGAATTCTAAATTAACTAATTTTATTTGTTTATTTTGGTATTTAGAGGCTGCTTTGGAAGCCACAGAAAATGAATCAACGGGCAAGGTCAGTTTTTATATTTATTAATTTCTTTAAGGCTTATAATTTTTTGGCAGAACACTTTGCTTATCAAGCCTTCAGTATTTGGCATGTTGTAAGGTCCTAGTCATCTGTGGCTCTTTAAATAGGAGTTCAGTTCAAAAATCTTGGATTACAGAAAAAGTCACTATAAAATTTAGGACAGATTAAATCAGAGTACATATTTCTGAAGATTACTTTTCCCTGAAAGCGTGTTAAGTCCAGATGGGTTTTGGGGTAGAGAGCAGCTTATCAAATCAGAACCAGTAGAATTTTAGAGAAAAAACTTTTACCTTCTAGTGACAAATGGGAAATATATGTTAATGTTTAGGATAGTCTAGGGTTTGGGAATTTAGCTCAGTGGTAGAGCACTTTCCTAGCAAGCACAAGGCCCTGAGTTTGATCCCCAATACCCAGAAAAAGAAAAAAAACTTTAGAATACTAACTTGATGGGGTGGGGGGCAGTTCTCATTTTTGGAGGAGTAAATGGGGCTTCCTATTTTATTTGAAAGACATAAATAGTTCACTTTGTTTTCTTGTGTTTTCTCTGTTATTAAGAATATGTTGTCCTGTTTAGATTTTTATTGATTGAGATTTTGAGATCATGCAAGTGCTAAGCATAGGTTTATTTTTAGGTAGAGCATTTTGAAGTACTGTACAGTACATTAGAGTCCCACAAAGCACTTAAGAAGGAATCATTTATGAACACATCTGACTAACATGCTATTTAAAATCACTTTCAATTTGTTTATGAAAATTACAGCTTCCTATGTTTTTTTCCTCCCAAAAGAAAAGTTGCCAGGTTTATTATATCACATCTTTGGGATATTTGTTAGTATCCATAAAAGGAAAAAATGGCTTGAGGGAGTCGTCTTGGAAAATAAAATAGATGTGAGAGAAGGGATGACAGAAAAGGAAGTATAGTAAATACTTGAACTGGGGTTTGGGTTGTAGGGTAAGGATTCTGTGGAGATAAGTTATTTTATATTCCCTAAAAGCAATTTTTCATATTTGGCAAGATAAAAAATTACACACTGGTTTGGAGATTGAGGATATAATTATCACAAGATAAAGAAAGGACAACAGAACAAGAAAGGGTTGTAGTGAGAGATAGATGAGTGTGTTTTTAAGAAAAGAGTTCTACAGACCTGGAGTAGATGACGAATGGCATGACGGCAGTTACCGTATGTATTTGAAAGATACAGGTTTCTATGTTTAAGGAATGATGTTTTTATTTTGATGTTCAGATCAGCCTCTTGAATTGATAAGGGTTTCCTTAGTAGTAAATAGAATTTAAGTGATAATATGATTCCAAGTATAATAAGTAAATACACAGGTAAATTTTAATACTGATTTCTTAATTTCTTTTGAAGGAAACAGAGGAGATGTGTGTGATACTTATTTCTAATTTGCCTAATAAAGGATATTCTACAGAAGAAATTTGCAATTTAGCAAAACCATTTGGTGGTTTAAAGGATATTTTGATTTTATCATCTCATAAAAAGGTAAGGGTTGATAATAGCTTTCATATTATCTATAAGCAGCATATTTGGAAAAACAAATTCACCAATAGGAATAATTTAAAAGCAGTATCTCAAAGTAATTAAAGTGTTTTAAGCTAAGGAATTTTTTTTAAGTGACTTCTAAGATTTTTATAGATGACTCTTGTACTAATACTTCTTATTCTTTCTGCTGTTTTACCTGTGATACTCAAATGGGCAGTAACCACTTACATCCTCAAACTAATGGTGTCAGCAACACTTAGAACAAAACTTAGGTATTTGTGTGCTCTTAGCTTTCTGTGTGTATTACTTTCGTAATTTTAAAACCACACTGTAAAATTTATTGTTAATAAGCATGTGGAAAGTATTTATAGGATGTGAGATTTCAGTAAAGAAAAATTAGAAATGACACCACTAGAGTGGTAAGAAGTGTGGTGTTCTAATGATGAAGGGAGTTGGTGATGACTAGAGATCTTTGAAAGCAGAGTAAGATAGACATACATGTATATAACATAAATATTTGATTATAATCAGAGCCAGTGCACTTGAGCAAACAGTAAAAGAGTGATTACAATGAGTTATTTGTAGTTCTGCATTATGTTAAAATAAGATTGATTAATGGGTACAGCTCTGTAAATATACTTGTAAACAGCCAAACTTTGTGACAGTTGTATTTCAGCTGATTTTTTAAAAGTAGTTTATTTTTTTGTTTAAAGACAATAAAACGAATGCTTTTTTTTTTCTTTTTCTTTTTTTTCTTTTTTTTTTTTTTTTTTTGGTGCTAGGAATTGAACTGAGGGCCTTAGGCTTGCAAGACAAGCATAAGGAGTTCAGTGGATTTATTAAATACTTGCTGCTAATACTTTTCTAGATATTATATAGGAAAATATGTGATTCGGTTATAGTAATCCCCTCTTTATCCATGGGAGTTATGTTCCAAGAACCAAGTAGATGCCTGAAACTGTAGGTAGTACTGAACCTTGTATTTACACCATATTTTTTCTGATATATATGTGTATGATTATAATGCATTTTCCATCTTAACAAAGCACTTATCATGCCCTGTGGCCATAACTTTCACTTCTTATTTTCTTTTTCCTTCACAATTTCATGGATATAAGATTTGTTTTTACTATACATCTTGGCAATCTGAGCAAGGCACATTCCTTTATTATGAAGAAAACTTTAACCATTTCATTTAAACTGTTTTATGACTTCTGTTTAGCATACATGAATTGCCAGTATCAGTACTCTCATATTTTGGGGCCATAACTAAGGGTTTCTGAAATACACTGCACTAAACAGGTGGCTATTAAGTGATTACTAAATAGGCAGGTAGCGTGGCAGCTATGGACAAAGGAATCTTTCACATTCCAAGCAGAATAAAGCAAGACTAGAGACTTAATCACACCACTCAGAATGGCATGAAGTTTAAAACTTACAAATTATTTTCTTAAATATTTGTGAAATTAAGCATAAAGCAAAATGGAAATTTAAAAGTTGAAAAAATATTTAAAATGGGAAACAGTATTCACATCCATATTACATATGTTACAACATATTAAAAGTGTGGTAGGGCTGGGGATTTAGCTCAGTGGATAGAGTGCTTGCCTTGCAAGCACAAGGCCCTGAGTTCGATCCCCAGTACCAAAAAAAAAAAAAAAAAAATTAAAAAGTGTGGTAAATTGGCAAACAACATAATTTGTTAAAAAAGTAGACTTACCAGAAAAGACTTGCAACTACATACAAATATATAGATTTCTACTGTCAAATGTATGGAAGAACGTTCAGCCTGTTTGATTATGAAAGTATAAAAATTCAAAAATACATAGAATCATTATATGAGAGCTGGCATTTGTACCTATGTAAAAAGCAAAACAAAAAATACCTTGGAATGTAGGGCACAGACAGCATGTACAGTCCTTAGCTTTGTATCCTTAATCTTCTATTTATGTGTGTGTGTATACGTGTGTGTGTGTATATATATATGTGTGTGTGTGTGTGTGTGTATGTATATATATAATATGTATATATGGAGAGTTACTGTTTTATATCTAGAAAAAAGCAAAACAGAAAATAACTTGATAATCATTACATATTTTTTGGCTCTTATCTGTCATTAAATTTATTTCCTCAAATACTTGTAAAGTGTCGGCTACATACTAGGTACAGGTATGATATTAAGAATGCAGTGAATAAGATGAGACCTTGCTTAACATCAGTTAGTAGAATGTCTTTGTTTCTCCTTTAGTACTTAGTGTTTCCCTTTTAAGTATTGTGAGTTTAGTCAGTCATTATTTCTTATTTATGGTTGTGGTATTCTTAATCTATGGGTCTAACTTTTCTGAAGACACTTATTTTTTTATCTTAAAATTTATTTACTAAGTTAAGGCATTTGACTCTGAAATACTCTTTTCAAAAAGTCATTAAAAATTTTTTTAATATTTTCTATTTTAAAAGGCATTTATAGAAATAAATAGAAAATCTGCAGATTCTATGGTCAAATTTTATACTTGCTTCCCAATATCCATGGATGGAACTCAACTCTCCATAAGTGTGGCTCCTGAAAACATGAATATAAAAGACGAGGTAAATCGTAGGCTTACACCATCATTTTTACTAGATCTTATAATTTTTTTCAGATTTATTATAGTCTCTTGTCTGGTTTTCTTCTCTGGGTCACATGTTTTTTTCTGATCCTAAGAAATCTTATCTTTCTAATAATCATTCAATCTATTGTTTGAGAGTTACTTTCATATTGAGGGAATCCTATCCCTTGTGTGTGTTGAGTTGGAAAAATTTTGAAAACTATCTGAAAATAGGCCTCTTCTTACTAATCTTATTTACTGGAATCCTGACTGTTATTTTTTTTCCCTCATTTCTCATATTTGATCACTCAATAGTTCTATGTTAAGTCTGTGTAATTTATTCCTTCTACCTTATCCCAAGCACCATTCCTTCATGTCTTAGAAACTGTTGGAGCTGATGTGGTGCGTGCCTATAATCCTAGCACTGTGGGGGCTGAGGCTGGAGGATTGAAAATGTGAGCCCAGTTTGAGCAATCAATTTAGTGACTTAGTGAAACCCTACCTCAAATTAAGAAAAAGTAAAAGGTTTGGGTATGTAGCCCAATACAGGCCCTGGGTTCAGTCACCAGGAGCACAAAAACAAAAAATCCCAACTCCTGTGGACCACCCAAAATAATTGTTCATTGGCATTTCTGCCTTCAGTTTTGTCTCCCTCAAGTCCTTTTTCCACAAAGCCATGAGAGTGATTAAAAAGTTGAAATCTATTCACATTCAGCTAATCTATTCAAATTCAGCTTCATCTGGTGTAAAAACCCTCCTTCAGTGTCCTTTGTGGCCTCTGAGGCCATATTAGGATCTCTACAGGAAAGTGGAGGTACAGATAGTTTGGAAAAGCCTTTCACTGAGAATCACTCTTAATTTGATGTAATTTCTGGATTATTTTATACATGTCAGTATCCTTAGTTACCCTTTGCCATCTTTGTAAATCTTTTCTCATGCTAGTTTTGGCCTTTTATAATTCAAAAGCAACATGTGACTATACACTTCTAATGTGTGGAATATTTTATTTGTCTGCATCTTAGTTATTCCTCATCCCCTGCTTTACTAGGTTAAATTTTACTTGAATTCTCTTCCTCGTGTCTGAATTAAATTCTCTTCTCCTTAAATGTGAATTCAGGTGTCTTCCTTAAATGCCACTGCCTCATTTGTCTTTAATGAATTTATAGGAATAGGGAAATTTAAATCGTATGGGTAGGGTGAGACTTCAGTAAAATTTTTCAGGAGGAGGGAAACATTTTTGGAAGGAACAGAAATTCTGCTGTCTCATTTTATAAATTACTGGGTAATAATCTATTTGTACAGATTATTATATTACAAATCTTGACTAAGTAAACATGAATGAGGAACATCTTACACCTTCAACCGTCTATCTATTTTGACTTTTTAGGAAGCTCTTTTTACAACCTTGATTAAAGAAAATGACCCAGAGGTGAGTTTTGCATTTGTATGTTTTTATTTGTTTAATTCATAGAACATCAGTTATTTAGGAACTAATGAAAACTTCAGTAATTTTGAGATACTGAGGTGTTGGAGATGTCAGATGAATCTTGGTAAAAATAAGAAAGGGTTATCCTAGTTCTTGATACAAAATTTTTTCTACATTCTAGAATACGTAATTAGTGGCTAAATAGGTTAGTGCCCTGTCTGAGGATGTTTTGGGTGAATTTGATAGAATTATTGTACTTCCTATTTTGGTATATTCTATTATTGATTATTCAAATCTGAGATCCAAAATTGAGACCAACTTTTGGGCTGAAAATACATCACAGTGGTAGAGTGCTTGCCTAGCTCTGGGTTTTATTCCCAGCATCTTAAAAAAAAAAGTGAGAGATAGTGTTCACCATCTGTATCAGCACAGCCATAGTCACTTTCTTGCTCTTGGGAGATCTCATCTGGCTTCCATAATATTTAATTATTATTGTCTGTGTTTTATAGTTTGATGCTCCAACTGTGTGTTTTTTTTTTCAATGCTATCTCTTTAAAAATATAGGCAAATATAGATAAAATTTACAACAGATTTGTACATCTTGATAATTTACCAGAAGATGGGCTTCAGTGTGTACTTTGTGTTGGACTTCAGTTTGGAAAAGTGGATCACCATGTATTCATGAATAATAAAAACAAGGTAACAAGTTCCTTCTTCCTAATTTAACTGTTCTGTAGACAGTACATAACTGAATCCTATATTCTTAAAGTCTGCAACTTTTCATTTAGCTTCTGGATTGAAGCATCTATAAGTGTTATTCAGTTGCTTAGCAGAATTATAATAGATCAGTATATTTTCTGCTGGATAGGGACAAGAAGACGTGATCTCTGTGTTCAGAGCTCTTAGTTTTTAAGGAAAAGTAAGACTCACACAGGGATAAAGGAAATACAGTACAAAAAGCAATATCTTACAGGGAAATATAGACCTGAATTTGATTCTGGCCTTAACTACTGCTGTAACTTAAGCAAAATTGTTTTATACTGATTTATGATACGAAAGGCATGTTACCACATTTTAAAAAGTTCTAGCCTTAAAATGCAATTAGTTCTGTTTGTTTCTCTATATGGAAAGAGGTAATACATAAGATAATCATTTCATGATTTGGCTTCTCTCCTTGAAAATAAGAACACAAAATTGTTCTTTTATTTGCACGTCTGTGCCCTCTATTTTTAACATATTTCAGTTGTATGTCCATGAAAATTAGATTTTGTTAAAAAATATATTATTTAGGAAGCAGAGTTTCATATCAAAGTTGACTCTTTGTTTCATAAAATGTGTGTAAATAACCAACCACTGGAAACTAATTTCCTTGATAGGTTCTTAACTGATAGAGCATATTTGACATTATAGAAATGGTGTGAGCTAGGATGGAAGGTAGGACGCAGTGTGTAGAATTCTGAACCTTTGCTTTAAATGTCCTTAACCCTCTTTTGGTGAAAATCAATGAAGTGAGGCATGGTGGTACATGCCTGTAATCCCAGTACTCTGGAAGACTGAGGCAGGAGGATTGCAAATTTGGGCCTAGCGTGGGCAGCTTACCAAGACCCTGTCTCAAAATAAAAAATAAGGAATTGTGGATGTAGCTCAATACAAACGCCCCGGGTTCAGTCATCACGACTCAAAACAAAACAAAAAAGTCATCCTTTTCAGGTTCTCCTTGACTGTGCAACTTTCTAAGGATTGCTTTCTCTTGTTGACCTTGAAGTAAGAATTAACCATATTTTTATAATCATGTTTTTATATTTTTATAATCTGAAGCCTGAAAGAAAAATATATGGAAATTCTTAAAATTTAAGAAAAAATTATTGCAGTAAAATATACAAATTTTCAAATTTTCACTTGACAAGACAAATTTACTTTTTGAGGGGCGGTGCTAGGAATCAAACTGAGGGCCTTGCACTTGCTAGGTAAGTGCTCTACCACTTGAGCTAAATTCCCAAACCCAGAAATTTACTTTTTAACCATATTTAAATATTAGTTCGGTGGTATTAAGCACATTCACATTGTGCAACTATTACTACCATCCATTTCTAGGATTTTTTTCTAGCTTCTCAAACTGAAGCTTAGCTTCTTGTCCATTAAACAATAACTCCTCATTCTCCTTTCCCCTTCCCCATCAACCATAGTTCTATTTTCTGGTTCTGTGCTTAGGAATACTTTAGGCATCTCATGTATATGGAATTACATTTGCTCTTTCATGACTGACTTATTCACTGACCATGTCTTCCATGTTCATCCATGTTGTAGCATGTGTCAGAATTTCCTTTATTTTTGAAACTAAACAGTATTCTACTGTATGCATGTACTACATTTTTAAAATCTCATCCACCAATGGACAGTTGGGTTACTTCTAACTTTTCACTTGTAAATAATGCTTCTGTGAACATGAATGTGCAAATGTTTGAGTCCCTGTTCTCAGTTTTTTTGTGTACATACTAAAAAGTAGAATTGTTGGATCATACAGTAATTTTGCTTTTAAGTTTTTTTAGGAACTATTCATACTTTTTTCTATGTTCTCCAAAGGCAATTCTTCAGTTAGAAAGCCCTGAATCTGCTCGGTCAATGTACAACTTTCTGAAACAAAATCCACAAAACATAGGTGACCATGTATTGACCTGCACTTTATCTTCAAAGATAGATTTATCAGAGGTAAGATACTTGTTTGGATTAGCTTTTATTCTTTTATAAGGGTAAAAAAGCAAAAAGGCCATTTTCCCAAAGCTCAAAAGTATATTCTCAGTGTAATTTCAAGAATTACTGTCAGGTAGTAATTTGGTTTTGAGTTTTGGTGTTTTTTTCTTTTTTAAAATTTGCAGTTTTCATGGTTTATTCAGTGGTGTGAATTTGTCCAATTGAGAATAAATTGAGGTGATTTTGAAAAACATAACATGTATTCGAGTACTCAATGACGTTATGTGTGGAGTGACTCCTTATATGTTTCACAGTTGCCTCTAGAACTCAAAAGTTGCTTTGAATTTATTATTGCTTTCTCCTTGGAGAAAGAAGCCTGTTGGCTTTAAATTATACTTAGGAGGAATTGTTCTACAAGAAATAAAATTTAAAGGCTTTTGTTTTGCATAGTAATACATAGCAATACATGTATGAAAGAAGAGTGCACCTGTGAAAAAATTAAGGTTAAACTCAAATTTTTTCTTCTAACAGTTCTATAGTATGCTAATAGCAGGAGGTAAACAATAGGGCCATTTATTTGGTAGCAATAGCAGTATGTTTTTTATTAATCTTCACAAAATCTTGCACTAGCTGAAAGAATAAAAAATTCTATCTAAACTCAAATAAAGTACCTACTAAGTATAATATGAATATGTATGAAATGTTAGGTGGTTAAAAAGTGATGTGAAGATATAAATCAAGAGAAAAAGATGAGAATGACAGATGGGGGAATGTGTATATTAATCCATTTATGCTGGTGGTTGCAGTTTTTTAAATTTCTGCCTGAAATTCATGTTACCTAGAAAAAGTCAAGGAACAAGAATTTGAAGAGAAAAATTTGTGTTGTGTTCTATTGTTATGTGCTGTTCCAAAAATGGAGCACTAGGCACAATCTGGGAAAGATTGAGAGTCCCGAAGGAAGTAAGAGCTCAAGCTCTATGAATGTATGAAGAAGAGGCTTTTTAGAAGAGCGAAAGCAAAGCCTTGGGAATATATTTGTTGTTTGAAGAATTTTTGAGGATCAGTATACCTAGTCTAGTGAGCAAGGTTTTTGTCTGTGTTTGGGCCTCATTTGTACATTCTGTTTAGTTAGAGCTGTCAGGTTTTTTTTAATCTGAAGATTGTTTCTTCACCCAAGGATAACACTGTTAACTATTTCTTTATATCTTCTCTTTAACTTTTAATGTTCTATTTTTCTAGAAATAAAACCTCAACTGGCTTGTAGATACTTCATTTTATTGAATTTTTCTGAGGATATTTGAATTTTTTCGTTTTCTTTAAAGCTCTTCAGTTGTCTAAAATACCTTTCTTCAGTTAGTTTTGTATGCTGATCTTGATCACTCATAGGCATTTTTCTTTTTTGTTTTCTTGTGGATTAGGAAGCAAGTAGCTAATATTAGGTGCCTGTTACTGATTTTCCCCACTGTTTTATAGGGTTTTTTCCTCTAGAGGCCTCTTCACTGGAAAGATTATAACTACTACCAGTGGAATGGGACTTAACTACTGTTGTCTTTAATTTCTGCTGTACCATTAGGATGTATCTTCCTATTAGATACTCCAGTAAGGAAGGCCTTTACTCTGGCATCTCAACATCTGCACTAGGAATCCTTTCTTTCTTTTTTTTTTTTTTTTTTTGTGCTGGGGATCGAACTCAGGGCCTTGTGCTTGCTAGGCAAGCACTCTAACCGCTGAGCTAAATCCCCGGCTAGGAATCTTTTCTAGACACATAATGTGTCTAAGGGTTGGGGATTTAGCTCTGCAGGTTGCCTAGCAAGCATAAGATCCTGAGTTCAATCTCCAGCATCAAAAAAACCCCCAATAAATTAAAAAAAAAAAAAAGTACTGTTCTAAGTCTGAAAAAATGTTTTCTTGGGCTGGGGATTTAGCCCAGTGGTTAGAGTGCTTGCCTAGCAAGCCTAAGGCCCTGAGTTCGATCCCAGCACCAAAAAAAAAAAAAAAAGTTTTCTTTTTCTTTTTTAATGTTTTTTAAGAAAACCATTTCAACAGAGAGAATACATGATTCCCACAGAAAAAGGCCTCCTTTTTGTATATATAAGCTCTAAAAGGCAGATACTTGTACCATTTTGTTCACTGGTAGGTCCCCAAGTGCTTAGGATAGTGCTTGGTACATAGGCACTGATCTTTTAAATTCTGCTTCCTTTTAGGGCCCCAGAATATTGCTTTGTTGGTAGTTCAGATAACTGTTTTAAAGGATTATTTATCATTTCTAGATATTTTGAGTAGTAAACATTTTAGTCTTCCTCATAAGTAAAAATCTTTAAAAATGATTTCATAAGGAATATGTTGATATTTAGGTTAATCAGTTTTATTCTAAACAAAAGATGGTATTTCCAGGCTTTAAAGTTTCATTTATGTCAGCATTAAGGAAATTTATCTTTAATCATTAATTGCTGTATATGAATTATTCTGTGTAATCTAACAGCGATCTTTAATGAGACTATCTGATAGTAACATGAACACTGAAAGCTAAGTGCTTCCATATATTTTTACAGAGTATCTATTTTAGTTTATATTTTACCTGAAAACATTGGATTAATGAGTTAAATATTTAAAACTCCTAATAACTTATAATGACTTCATAAGAGTAACTTCTCGTGTGTTGACAGAAATCACAGTAAACATTTTGAATCCATTCGGGGCATTGAGGCAACCATGACAGCACAACTAGGGACACGAGGGGGAACTTCCAGAGCTGCTTCAGAGAGTGACAGGAGTGATAGGATAAGTGTGTTCAAAATGAAGGGGAGTATTTTGAGGGGACTAATGGCAATAGATTTTTTACTGTAATAACATTTAAAAAACAGTTTAAAAAAATAACTCGTACTGTGGATTGTATTACAGGTTCAAACTGAGAAAGAAACAGAATTAGGAAAAGAAAGGTACGTTGCTTTAAATTTGCTGACATTTTTATATAATGTTTAAATGACTGAATTTTATTTCTGTATTTTACAGTAATTGTCCTTATGTAGCAAACTGTTGTTAATATATTCATTTTGTGTATATTATGAGCTTTTGATTTTTGGGTGGAAGTTATGTTTTACCTAGGGGTTTTATCTTTTTCAGTTACTTATTATTTGGAGGAGCTGTGTGTGTATGAACAGTTTGAATTAAATATACAAATATTTCTTTACATTTTATAGAGGCTCTTGAAAAATTCAATTCCATAATCAGTATTAAATACTCTTTTTGTTAGAGTTTTCTATTGCAAAATAGTGAAAACAGAATAGTGAAAGTTTAACCTAAAATTTTTATTAGATTAAGTAAAACTAGAATTTTGAGTGTATATTTTATTGCATTTTAAAACAGCAAGGGTGAGAAGGCGGTATTTTTGTCCAGAAAAACTGTATTATTGTATATTTTTAGGGGATGAAATCTTGTTTTTCAGGGTCTAGATAAACTAGTGACTTAGAAACTTATTTTGAGCAAATGTAGCATACCCTTTCCTTAGTAATGTTCTCATTCTGATGGATGCCATTTTTATTGCCACCCTCTTCATACCAATTAATAACCTACCTTTCACTGTTTTTACTGAGAATTACAATTTAGAATATTTCCTTTCCCTCCCATATACTAATTGATTACTGATATTTGTTAGTCCATGTTGTAAGAGCATATAAATTTGAAACAACAGTTTATGTTTAGATACAGAAAATGTTTATTTCATTTGATATACTAGTTTTAAAAACAGAACATTATTTAGATTTTTATTCTCAGTAGTTTTTACAGAATTAGCCTGTTCTAGTGATAAAGATGACTTTGAATACATTAATATTGGTAACTTGCAGGCAATCGTTTTGTGTATGTCTCAGCATAAACTTTTTTTTAAAATTGTGTGTCATCAAATCAATTACATTCATATGCCTAAGAAAGCCTACAGGGAACTTAATAAATAACAAAGCCACATATATTGGTATAGAGAGCCTGTGGTTTGACTACAGTGCAGTACCTCTGCGGATGGTCAGTAAATAGGTTCTCCCAAAAGTTCATTTTATTTTATTTGACAAAGTTTTTTGGAAGTCTGCAAGAAAAGCTATTGTCTATGAGCATTAGCAGTTGGTTATTGTCTTTCTTTTATTGTTTAGACTAATGTTAGAAGTTACGTGTATTTCTTAATGAAAGTTCCAAATAGTTATCCAGTCTCATAAAATTAATTTTAAAAATTTTAGCACTAATAACTTCTTTTTTTTTTTTGTGGTGCCGGGGATCGAACTCAGGCCCTTGTGCTTGCAAGGCAAGCACTCTAATCACTGAGCTAAATCCCCAGCCCCAGCACTACTAACTTCTTAATTCCCATTTTGCTGTCAGTTTTTTCTGACGTATATCTCATCAGAGAAAAAGATGTGGGATATGGCAAGGATATTTAACATTTCTTTTGGAGTAAACTGATGCTGAGAAAATGCTAGTGTCTGTTGTTTTTTAAAGTACTGTGGTTGCCAGTTCATCAGATGATCCTTTTGTTTCTAATTAATGTAAACTACTTAAATTTATTTCCTATTTAGAAGAACTATCACATTTGTAATTTAATAATAACCTACATTATACCTGAACTCATCCCCCATACAAATAGTATCATGTGATTAAGACACCCAATAAGTATGCTAGATGAAATTTCCCAGATTCATTAATACTGGGAAGTATTCAGTGATCCTCAGAAATAAACACTAATCTTCAGTATTGTGTAATTGCAGTCTACAGTTTCTTGAGATGTGTGTCTAATGGTGTTAACCTTTATTCTCAGTCAGCTTTTATTGTATGCCTTTTCTGAAGGCTGTGAAATTGTGGTATTATGAGAATGTTGGGGTGGGATAAGGGAATAGGAAATTACATACCTGTGTACTGAATGCCCCTTTGGAAACCTTTTTTGTGCATTTCCCACAATATGGTTATGTTTCATCTTTGATCTTGAAGAGAACTGGTTGTTTTAACTCTAGTGTCAGTGTCATTTATTTGACATCTCAAACTGACTTTCCAAGCTAAATTGATTAATACTGTGGCTCTCCCCCATATTAACCAGAAAACTGAACTAATTTTCAGCAAATAATATCCATGAAGACACCATAATTTTGAAAGATCATACAAGCACAAATATGGAGTTAAACCATTTTTCTAAACATCTGTGTTCTCTAATTCAAATGTGGAATTGCATAGTGATTCATTTTGTATAAAAGATAACTTTTTATTGATAAAATTAAATTTGGAAAAATGAAAAGTCTTACCATACCTTTAGCCCTATTAATAAGCGTTGTACATAACTCTAATTTGTAGTCTTTAGAATTAATATGCAGTTCATTAATGAGGTAGGAGTTTGAATTTATTCAATTGGAATCTTGTAATTTAAAAATGAAAGCTTACATTTTGAGAAACAGTATTCACATGATTCATAACTGCAGTAACTATGAATGTCACAACTGTGTGTCATATTTGTGCTTGACCACAAAGTTTGAGTATTCCTAAGAATTTGGAACTTAAGATCACCCATTGCTATTTCAATATAAGAGATGTGAATTATTTCAGATGAAAGCTTTTTCGGCATACAAAGAGTAGCTTGCACAGCATGTAGACTACATATGAAGTCTTACTGGATGTTCTGCTTAAATTCCTCAAACTGCTTGCTTTGCAACTTTTGAACCCTAGGTGTGTTTCTCTGACCTGGCAGGAAATTATTATTCTTCCCAAATGTAATTATCCTCTGGGGAGAACCAGTTCATTGGCTTAATTAACTAGACTTTGATACAATAGCACCTCTTCCAAACTTGTGGAAAAACCTTTCAGGACACAGGTACATAGCATGTAGGCATTAACTGAAGAATACATGTCCATCCTTGGAGAAGCATGTCAAAGGGAATTGTCTATCCTCTTTTTCCTTGAAAAATAGAAGAAAAATTCAATGCTCTTTAAAAAACTGTGAGATATTAATATGTTCGCATTCAGGTGTTTTCCTCCAAACTGTGCCTTCTAATGTAATTGTGTGAATATATTTATTAAACTTTAATTTTAATTTGGGTTGGTAGCATATTGGCCATTGTTTTCAGAGTCTATGATTTTTCTTATTGATCATCCAAGATCATAAAAATAGCTTATTATGTTGCTCCCTCAGTGAAAATAGAATTCTAAAATCATACTTTCATTTACTTCGGATTTGAGACAGCCATGATGAGATAAGATCAGGTAAAAATACTTAGGCATGCATTTCCTTCATTTCTTCTGAATAATTGGAACTTTATTATTCTTGGTAACTGGGAAGGTTTCTTTTTAACATACATACCCTCTTACAATGTAGCCAAATACAGATTTTTTTTTTTTTTTTTTTTTTTTTTTTTTTGGTGCTAGGGATCGAACTCGGGTCCTTGTGCTTGCAAGGCAGGCACTTTAACCGCTGAGCTAAATCCCCAGCCCTAAATACAGATGTTTTGCAGTAAGACTGTGTTCATGTTAAGGTGATTCTATCAGTTTCATGCTTAATTTTAAATCTCCAACACAGTTATTTAAAGGATACTTCCAAATTTAAATATTATCATTAATAAGTACAGTTCTTGGGAAATTGAAAGCAAATCTGTTTCACACTTCCCCCCAAGCCCTCCACCAAAGAGAGAGAGAATAAGGTAGCATTCCTACCACCAAAACCGTGTTTCTGTTCATGATCTTTTTAAGTAAGGTTTCTTTGTAGAACTCTACACGTATTATTTCAATTGCCACTGTTGGGAGGATAGAACCTCTAGTAATAATTTTAGATGTATTATTTACTGAGTTTCTTTGTTTTTTTGGTGCCTAGAATCGAACTCAGGGCCTTGTGCTTACAAGGCAAGCACTCTATCCACTGAGTTAAATCCACAGCTCTAGATATTTTATTTACATTCACCTTTCTGGTGTCAGATACAAACTTGACAGGAGGAAAAATACTGATTTTAACTTACATGAATAAAAGGAACAAACATACTGGCAGTCACAGTTTTGCCACTATTTCCTTTGAATTAAAGAAAAATCTTCAGTGAAATGAAGATCTCTTAAATTTTACATTGTTTACATATGTACATCAAAACGTCTGAAACACTTTAGTGCTCATTGCCTGGATTTCCCAGTGCTTATTACTAATTCTCAGGAAGTCTTTACAATTGGCATTAACAGAAGTATTTATAATGGTTGAATTCTCATCATAGTTTGATTTTTGTTTGTTTTTGTTTGTGTTCTTTTTGTTTGTTTTAAAAACTTTTAGCCCTGGCTTGAAAAACAGTCCAGTTGATGAAAGTGAGGTGCAAACAGCAGCTGATAGTCCCTCTGTTAAACCTAGTACGATTGAAGAAGAAACTACTCCCAGTATTCAAACAGAAACTTTGGTACAGCAGGAAGAGCGCTGTGAGGAAGAACCTGAAAAAATACTATGTGATTCTGACTTTGGTATTGAAACATTGGAAATTGAAACTCAAGGAGAGGAAGTCAACATAGAATTCCCTCTTGTTGCATCTACTCCAGCCACTATTGAATTATTCACTGAAAGTATAGAGGAGTCTGCTTTAAATCAGCAGGTATATACCAGTGATTTTGAGAAGGAAGAGGCAGAAATTATGAACCCTGAAACAGAATTATCAACATCTGACAGTGCATTTATTGAAGAAAGGAACATCCAAGGAATTTTAGAAGAACCTCCATCTGAGGCAGAAGATTTCTTTTCTGGAATTACACAGTCTATGGTAGAAGCTGTAGCTGAAGTGGACAAACATGAAACTCTTACAGAAACAGTGCCATCTGCTTGTGTTGTCACCACAGTACCAGGAATTTACACTGGGGATGAGAAGGCAATAAGCAAAAAGGATATTTCTGAAAAAAGTAACATAGATGAAAAGGAAGAGAAGGAATTTAATACAAAGGAAACTACAAAGGATCTACAAATAGGAACAGAGAAGACCGAAAAAAATGAAGTTGCAATGGTTGCAGAAAAATCAGAAAAGATTGCGGCAGCAGTGAAAGAAAAACCTGCAGAAAATGTAATCAAGGCATACCCAAGTAAAGGAATGGGTCAGACCAATAAGCCTGATGAAACTGGTAAAACTAGTATGCTGACTGGATCAAATGTACCTAGCAGTAAACCAAGTATCAAGGCTACTATGGTCCCTTCTAAGGCAAAAGCTACAGCTTCAAAAACTGAAGATCAGAAAAGTTTTCTAAAATCTATGCTTAGAGATCAAATAAATACTGAAAAGAAACTTTCAGCCAAGGAATTTGGTCTATTTAAAAGTGCCAGATCAGGCTTGGCCGAAAGCAGCAGTAAATTCAAACCCATGCAGAGTGGTGTTACCAGAGGAGGCAGTGGAAGGATCTCAGCCCTGCAAGGCAAAGATTCTAAATTGGATTACAAGGACATAACAAAACAGTCTCAGGAAACTGAGGCTAGACCTTCCATCATGAAACGGGATGACAGCAACAATAAGGTGAGGAGAGTAGGAAGAATGGCTCAGTGTGTCTTTGAAGTACTTAGCTCTGCTGCTGTAGCTATGAAGTAGGAGATGTAATCTTGTTTCAAAACCGTCATCTCCTCACTCTGGCTCCCCTCCCCCAAGCTGCCATTTCCCTTTCTTAAACAACTCTGCTGATCTAAGCCAGTAGACACTTAGAGTATCAAGCTCAAAGTTTCTAATTTATTAACAGGTTTGGAAAGCATTATTTGGTAAAAGAAAAAAATAACTACGGTTTAAAGGTAATTGATCAGAAATAAAATTGTGTGGTTAAATGAAAGTCTGTAGTGAATCTTCTAAGTTGATTTAGCTTTTTCCTTCTGAATGGAAAATGCATTTCCTCTTTGTATATTGAAGCTTTCTTAATCAGGTCACTGCCCAATTTAGATATTGTGGATATAGAAAAGATAAGATCTGTAAAACTGAATTTATCTACAGCTTTTAGAGGTTATGCCTGTACTGTTGAATGACTATTGACTTACTTTTGTTAACTTGTTTAATATTTGCATAATTGTCTATATTTGAATGTTTACTGTTTAAATGTTCTCCCTTCGTTTTCCCTCCCTCCTTCCCTCTTCCCTTCCACCCTGTCTACATTCCTCACCACCACTACCCTCATCCATTTGTAGAACATTAATAACCTGGTTGTAAATTGTTTTTCTGTATTTCTTGCTTAATATTTCAGGCTTTGGCTGGGCAGAACACTAAGAATTCTAAAAGTACCACTGGTAGAAGTTCCAAATCTAAAGAGGTAAAAAATAATACATTAACACTAACTCTTCATTTCTATCCTTCCATAGCAGAATTTATCTGTCATACCTCATATCTGCCTTATAGATGTTTGTAGTGAGAATAAAGAACAGGAATGACATACTTTACTTTTGAACTTACCACTAATCTTAGCACTAATTTGCTTTTTTATCTTGAGGTAGGATGAATATTATTATATGTACCAGCAGTTAATCATTATAGCATAAGAAACCATGCTGGGAATTTATTTTCTTTAATGTAGGCACAATTTTTCAAATTAGATAATTACTTTTTTAAAATGCAATTGTATAAGCTATTAAAATTTTAATAACTTTTTCATATAACTGCCTCAAAGTCTAAACTTAATATCTTAGTATTATATAAGTTAAATATATATTATGAATCAGTTGATCAGTAGAACAATTTAGTATTTACTTTCTAGCTATATTTGCGATGCTATATTAGATATTTAACATACAGAACAGCAAATTCTTTAATTGTTCAACAGATGCTCTAAATGCGGTATTTTTATGCCCTTATATTTCACAAGTCACCCCATAGGAAATTGTAATTTTATTGAAATTATGTAAAAGTGGAGTTAGGTTAATATTGTTAGGATTACTTTTGGCTCTTGCTTTGTGAATGATAGCTAATTTATTTGTGGGCCTTTTATTTTATTTTATTTTGTTACCAGGGATCAAACTCAGGGCCTTGTGGTTACTAGGCAAGCACTCTAACCATTGAGCTAAATCCCTAGCCCCTAGTGGGCCCTTTACAAAGTAATACTGATTTTAAACTTTCCAACAGGAACCATTATTTCCATTTAATTTGGATGAATTTGTTACTGTGGATGAGGTTATAGAAGAAGTGAATCCTTCTCAAGCCAAGCAGAATCCATTAAAGGGAAAAAGGAAAGAAGCTCTCAGAAGTACACCTTCTGAACTGAACTTAAAGAAGAAAAAGGGAAAAACGTCCGCCCCTCATAGCGTTGAGGGAGAATTATCTTTTGTAACACTGGATGAGATTGGGGAAGAAGAAGATGCAGATGCACAAGCTCTAGTCACTGTGGATGAAGTAATTGATGAGGAAGAACTAAATATGGAAGAAATGGTAAAAAATTCAAATTCACTTCTTACATTAGATGAATTAATTGACCAAGATGATTGCATTTCCCACAGTGAACCAAAAGATGTTACTGTTCTGTCAGTGGCTGAAGAACAAGACCTTCTGAAGCAGGAACGCTTGGTAACTGTGGATGAAATTGGAGAAGTAGAAGAGCTACCTTTAAATGAGTCAGCAGACATAACCTTTGCCGCTCTAAATGATAAGGGAGATGAAGGAAATACTGTCAGGGATTCCATTGGGTTCATTTCTTCTCAGATGCCTGAAGACCCTTCTACTTTAGTTACTGTAGATGAAATACAGGATGATGGCAGTGATTTACATTTGGTGACTTTGGATGAAGTAACTGAAGAGGATGAAGACTCTCTGGCTGATTTTAACAACCTTAAAGAGGAGCTCAATTTTGTTACTGTTGATGAAGTTGGAGAAGAGGAAGATGGAGATAATGATTTAAAAGTTGAGTTAGCGCAAAGCAAAAATGACCATCCTGCAGATAAAAAGGGAGAAAGAAAGAAGAGAGCTGTGGACACAAAGAAGACAAAACTGGAAACCTTGTCCCAAGTGGGTCTAGTAAATGAGAATTCTATGGAAGAAGATTTGAAAACCACGATTGAAAGACACTTAGCAGGTAGATACTTGGAAGTGGTAGTTTTCCTGTTTTATGAGGAATTAATTTTAAAATATGTGTTGTGGCATTACCAGTAGTTGTACCCTATTATTAATACTATATGTAAGCCAACAAATAAGCTGGGTACAGTGGGCACACACCTGTAATCCCAACAATGCAGGGTGGGAGGATCATGAGTTTGAGGCTAGCCTGGGCAACACAGCAAGACCCTGTGTCAAAAAAACAAACCATAAGACAAGTAGTTATAGCCAATAATGTTTTATAGAAATGTGTACAAATTTCATATATTCTCTTAGTTATAGAGCAGAGCTTGCTCCAGGGTACATCACAAGAACCAGTGACAAAACTAGAGAATTAGCTAATGTAGTCAAATTAGAATGAAAATAGTATATTTTTATTGTGAGGAAAATACAGGTATTGATGAACAGAAGGTGCTCACTCATACTGCCTCCCAGGTTTTGCCTAAATTTAGGATTTAGTACAACTCTTAAAGGTACTATTTTACTTTAATGTCTTAATGGTAAAGAATAATGGAACACCCACTTACAGGACTTGGAGGAGATAAAAATATTTTTCATTAAAAATTCTTGAAGGATTTAATGCAAACAAGAGTAATATATGAGGAAGGTCCCATAGGCTTACGGAACATATTAGAGTAATATGGATTGCCACCTTGGAAAAAAGATAAGAATATTTGTTTGGAACATGATAGATGGGAACAGAAGAAAATGTTTTTAACTAAATTGAATATTTTTAATAGAATTCTACTTTATATTAGAAATAGGTTTCCTTCGCAAGTTTGGGTATTTTTTTCAAAAAAAAAAGTAACATACTTGAAATTTTTATTTAGACAGTTTGTTTAATTTAAATACTATTGCTAGAGCAATAAATTAGACTGTTTTAAAGATAAAACACCAATGAAGAGACTTAGAATGGGGAAAACACCACCCTCAGAAAAAGCTCTGGCAACAGAACCAGCAAAAGGTAAAAGCAGGATTGTTGGGGTCAAGAGAGAGTTATACAACATGAGATGATGGTAGAAATTTACAAGATTACCACCCAGGAAGAAAAGTAGAAAAGCAGTGAAGTGTAGAGAAGGGGAAAAGCCAGGCTTACAATTATTAGATCTGTGTAAGATTTTTATCTTAGTAATTTAGAGATGTAATGGAACATTGATATTAGAATGAGAAGTACTTGTGGAAATGATCCACAAAAAGGTTACTTTAGCCATGTTGCAGTATCAGGTAGAAACCCTTCATTAACTATTATTTGTGGATGCATACAAGTAGCCAAACAGTGAATTAAACAAAAATGTCTGAATAGCGTTAATAAAATTTAAGTTAAAATAAACAACAGGATCCAGCAAGAGGCAATACTTCACTCACTCAATAAATATTTGTTATTGTATCATATGCATACTGTCTGTATTAAAGTGATAGAGTAGAATAAAAGAAGAGCAGACAGTTCATGATATGAGGGAGTTTATTGATTTGAAGAAGTAAAACAAAAAATCAAGTACTACTATGACTTAAAAGACACTATAAGGGAATCTCTTACCATTCTTGTTGCAGCATCTTTCATATTCTCTTGCTTTCCAATTCTCTCTTCTCTTAGAAAAAACCATCAGTCATGATTTGGTCCAAGAAGTTCTCAGCTGGGCCCTCAGTGCTACCCTGCAGTCTATTAGAAATCTTCTTTCCTGTTTCCCAACCAGGTGTAATATCAGCCTTTTCATGCTGCATCACCTGTTCGTGCCTCACAGGATAGTCTTTTATTTCTATTCACCAAAGCAAATGAATCTCCTGTCTGCTAGTTTTAGTTTTACCTTTTGTGTTAGCTTTCCATCAACCTGAGAGAAACAACTTAAAAGGAGGAAAGTTTTATTTTGGCTTACATTTTCAGAGATTTCAGTCCATGGTAACTTAGCTCTGTTGTTTCTGGGCCTTTGGTGAGGCAGTATTCGATACCAAAAGAGCATGGTGGAGCAAAGCTGTTTACCTTGTTGCAGCTAGAAACAGAACTAGAGGGAGGGCCTGGGAACAAAATACAACCTTTGAGGGCATTCCCCTAATGATCTTCCTCAGCTGGGCTGCGCTTCCAAGTTTCACACACACACGCACACACGCATGTGCGTGCACGCACACCCAAAGACCATCAGATTATGGCTCCATCAGTAGATTCAAAAATTGGTATTGTAGCTTTCATGATTTAGTCACCTTCCAAAGGTCCCACCTCTGAACACTGCTGTCTTGAGCACCAAGCCTTCAGCAGATGAGTTTTTCAAGGATAGTTCAGATCCAAGCTATAACACATTCTTTGACTACTTACACATAAACTTTGGCCAAGGCTTTCTCTGGAATCCCTCTAGCTCCAGAGCAAAGCATCCAGAAGGAACCCGTTATTTTTCTATCTATTTCCCACTATTTCCAATTAAGCTGGATATATTTTGGCTTCTTTCTCTACTTCATTTCTGAAGTTGATGTTGAACCACTTTGAGTTCTGGTCAAACTTGAATTTTGTGGGGGGAGAACAGTACAGGAGAGTGAACCCAGGACCTTTACACAGTTATATACTACCCCTACCTACTTTATTTTGAGACAGGATATCACTAAGCTTCTTGGGCAGGAATTCAAACTTGAGATTCTCTTGCCTCAGCCTCCTGATTGTTGGGATTACAGGCATAAGCCACCACGCCTGACTTCAGACTTGATTTTTAAAATGTTTTTCCTTTTAATTTAGGCTTCAGTTTTCTGCATCATTTGTTACTATTCTGTTTTTTGAGACTTTGCCATGATCAGGTTGATACTCCTTCCTCTATTTTTTATAACCAGTTTTTGATAATAAGGTATAGTTAGTGGTTTAATAGTATGACCAATATCTTCTGGCATGATTTCATGAGTTTGCTTTTTTGTTTTGTTCTTGTCTAGAAGTTCTGTTAACAATAGGGCAACTTTTTAACACCAGCTTGCTTGGAACTGCCTCATCTCAACTGAGTATTTCCATTAAGGAACAGTGCTTGACAAAAAGACCTAGTTTAAAAAGCCATTTCCCACATATTTTTAAAGTTGTGTGAAAATGTAAATGATTTGTTTTAGTCTTTTAATCATGATATAATTTTTATTTTATGTTTTATGTTATGGTAAATGTGCCCTTTGGAGTAGCAGAAACAGGTATGTTTGAGTAAGTTTATTACTCTTGGTAAAAAAATAAATGGTTACTAGAAAGAGACAGGAGGCCAGGAGACTGAATCGTTTAATCATGAAGTCAAGAAAAGGGAGCTAGCCTTTTTAAAAAAAATAGGCTGTGTAGGACTTGATGGCCAGTGAAATATGAAGAGGAAGATAAGAATAAATCATCATTTCAGTTTGTTGCCATCCCCTTCGATTTGGTAAAGAGGAGCCCACGTGTGTGGAGGGAGCTCTGAACTTGAAGTCACAAATCTTGGTTCAGGTTTCTGCAGTTCACTAGCTGTGCAACCTTAGGCTTATCAGATTGTTACAGTACCTCTCTTGAGTTTGCTTGCTTTCTCTGAATAAATGAGGATAATAATGATATCACCTGCCTAGCTCACATGAGATAAAAGTTAAATGAATTATTTATATATAAAAGGGATTTTGTAGGTACTGTGCAACAGTAAGATATTTTAGCTACTGGGGATGACCAAAACTGCTTTAAACTAGTTTCCATTTTTGTCTGCCCCTAAAATTATGCAGAGTCTGCTAACATTGGGTGCTTGTTACTCAGTTGCTGGGCTTTAATATTCACAATTTTATTTGTAATTCTGTCTTGGGCTGTTTATGCTCTTTTCTAGGTTGGAAGGGCATCAGAATTACTCTGTACTGGTATCCTTTTCCCCTGATCTCCTCTTTCTCTTCAACCCAGTAACTTGCATACACAAGTTAGGTTTTCTCATTAGCTACGGAACTTGGTTCTTTCTGGAACTATATATAAATAAAAATTTCTCGAATTTCAATTCTTTATCCCTAAATTCATTAATAAAATTAAACAGATTCGCTATTTATTTCTTATATTAATGGAGAATGGCTTGTGAAGTGTCGTTATGTGGGATTAACCAAGGAAGATTTCCTTTAAATTTTAGATTAGTCTTGAAAGGTAGAGATTATCCTGTGTTAACTTCACAAAGTCTGTAAATCTTTTTTGAATTCCTTTCTTTTTTCCATGAAAAATTAGCTAATGAAGAATCTGGGTTAAAGGATTCAGAACCAGATCGAAAACGCAAGAAGATTGAAGACTCTTCTTTAGGCAAATCAGTGACACCTGATGTCCCTGAAGGTAAAGTAAAAGTGACATTTTTTCCTTACCCCTGTAAAATATTCAGAACCATGGTAATTGTTCAGTTTTTTAGAGGAATGGTCGAGTAGACCTTGCTTGGTATTTCTGAAGACAGCTTAACTGGGCTATTTTTTGCCTTTCAAGAAATAATTGCATTTTGAAGTATAGGAGAGTTCTCTTCTATTTCTGACACTTCCTTTGCTTCTCTGATGAGAAATAAGTTATATTTGCAAAGGCAGTAACTCCAGTTAAACAGAACATGCTGAAAAGCTTAATTAGCAGATTTTGTTCTTGACCAACTAGGGTGAACTGAGGAGCACCTTATTTGTTCAGCCAGCATATTCCATAAGTGGACATTTGCCCATCATTCTGCCTCTTTTACTTCTTTTATTTTAACAGGGCATACTAAGATGTTTATTTTAGATTCTTTGTCAGATCCTTATCCAGTGAATTGCTACTCTGAAGGATAACTGAACAGTTATTTCTTATCTGAGAATTCTCCATGGGAATCTATTCAACCTGCAATATACCAACAAAGTGACATTCTGGCATTCCCTGGAGGCTCTGGAATATTAGAAAATTTGTTTAAAAATAGACACATGTTTTGTGATTAAGGTTACTCTTGATCCCTAAGTATATAACAGTATATGTACTATGCTTCTATGTAAGTTTATACAGTGCTTAGTATGTTTTTCATGTTTGGATAAATTGATTGGCACAGCTACTGATAAGTTACTGATTTTCTTCCTTTTCCTCCTCCTCTCTCTCCTGGTATTCTAGATTTAGATTTTCTTGTACCGAAGGCTGGATTCTTCTGTCCAATTTGCTCCCTCTTCTACTCAGGTGAAAAAGCAATGACAAATCACTGCAAGAGTACACGTCATAAACAAAATACAGAGGTAATTTTTAAAAATTCTTAACTCATAAAGATCTTCAGGTGCTATTATTATCTTATAATCGAAGTATCTTCCTAAAATGTGCATTTTCCCCCTTTGTGAGTAGTTTTGAATGTTTATGCCAGTTTTTTCCTAAATCCACAGTCCTGTTTTCTCCTTCAGTGAACCTTGTCATGATTTCCATTCCTTCTTCCTCTTCCTTGAACAAAGCACTTGCCAGAGTAGATTTTCAGATCAGTAATATATCATACTCTGTAAAGTGTTGAGAAACTGCACAATAGCCTGTTACAAAGCCAGGTACTTGTTAGCATATTAAAATTTCTGAAATATCCAGTCAAAAGAATTCCACTTAAACTTATTAAACTGATTTAATCACAGACCCTCTTTAAAAAAATTGTGTACATCAGGTACAAAATAACCATGTTGATTATGATCATTATGTATACAATGTACCAATACGTGTTCTTGGTTAAAAAAAAAAAATTGTGTACATGTTTGGGAAGTACTACTATAGATAATCATCATTAGCCACAGTTGAAATTCTGATTTCTCCTGACTGCTTGGGGTTGTTTTGGACACCCTGTCCATTAAATTTGTCTATCATTGTATTTTTTAAATTGCATTTTTAAAGATAGAGGCACAGGTGGGCATGCCTGTAATCTCAGTGCGTGGGAAGCTGAGGTAGGGGGATTGCTTTGAGTTTGAGGGCAACCTGAAGTACATAGCTAGACCCCGTCTTTAAAAAAACAAAATAATAATAATAAAGATGAGAACACAGGCTTAAGGTTTCTGTCTAAGCCCAAGGTCACATAACTAGTTAGTGATAGACCTAGATTTTTTTCCCCCCTGCAGTACTGGGGATTGAACTCACAGCATGGCAAATGCTAGGCAAGTGTCTGCTACTGAGCTACATCACCAGCCCATATTCAGACTTCTTCTGATGGGACAGAAGAGCCCTACCTGATATGATTCTTTTCTGCTACTTTGAACTCAGTTTTAAATTACTAATTCTGACTTCTGTCTCTTTGTTCTACTTTTTATACAGAGGCCCCTTGCTGCCTTTGCACCTTCATATTGCTGTTCCTTTGCCCCCTTCCAGTTCTACTTGTATAGCCAGTTCTTCCTCATGGGTCTCAACTAATGTTTGCCTCTCAGAAAGGACTTTGCTTAAGAAGGACCTAACTAAAGTAAAACACTCCATCTTAACCCCCCCCATTCAACATAATCAGTTACTTTGTTGTACTTTTAGAGTGCTTACTATCACCCAAAGTTAACTTCTGTATTTTTGTTCTTTCATTGTTTCTCATTAGGATATAAGCTCTGTGGTGCAAGGTGCCTTATCTGTCTTGCTGACCACTGAATCCTCAAGTACTAATAAGCATAATGCCTAGTACATTATAAAATATCAGAAGACTGATGAATGCAATGAAGGAATGTTAATACAAGAGACTGTTTCTAATCTTTATTTTGTAGTATCAGGTGGTTTTATATTGTAAATATAATGAAATACATTGGCTAGGTCTACACATACAGCAAAACAGCATCTAATACATTTTTCTTATTGTAAATTGCTTTAAACAGAAGTTCATGGCCAAGCAAAGAAAGGAAAAGGAGCAGAATGAGGCTGAAGAAAGAAGCTCTAGGTGATTGGGGGAAAGGGCAAAGAATTCATTAGAAATTCATTTAGGGTCCAGTTGATTTGTGTATTTTTGTTATCATTTAATTTGTAATTCTTTGTTTCAGAAGCAAATATTCATGTTGTATAAATTTCTGATTGCCCTTGATGTAGAAAGACTAATGGGAAAAGTATGATGGGTTTGATTTTTATATCAAATCATCAGGCATGGAGAAATATCTTTTAGAAGTGTTAAAATAAATGTTCCTACTGTATATTTAAAATACCATGTTGTGTTGTGGCTGATTATTTAAGATATGATTGCCTCTAATTGCAGAAAAGGCTCTTCTCTGTAGCCCCTGTGATTTAGGATGTTTGGAAGTTCTGAAGATACTGCTCCAGTATTAGCGTGACTGTTTTACTTTGTTTCAGCCATTGCTATGTATAGGTCAGAGATTCCTAAAATGCTTAGTTTTTTGGCATAAAAACTGTGTTTGACCAGGTTTTTTTTGTTGTTGTTTTTTTAATTTTTAATTTTATCTTTGTGGTTTTTGGTACTGGGGATTGAACCTAGGACCTTTGTACTGAGCCACATCACCAGCCCTTTTTACTTTATATTTTGAGACAGGGTTTCAGAAGTTGGGCTCAAACTTGTGATCTTCCTGCCTCAGCCTCAGAGAGCTGGGATTACAGTTGTGCAGCACCATGCCTGGCTTAACATTGCTTAATTTTTAAGTGTGTTCAGAAGGTACTCTTTCTACTTCTGTTAACACCTGCCATGTCCGCCAGCAACCATTTAGATTAACACCTAACAAGTCGTCTAATATTTGTTTGCATCTGCAGAGTAGCCTTAGCTTCCTGTGAACCATCAGTGATTCTTCTTAAACCCTTTGAATTATGATTTAACATGTTTATAAGAAGTTGTAAAGGTACCAAAGTAATCTAATGGATGGTTACTGGGTATTGAACCTAGCCCTGTACTTTAGTTTTTAATTAGGCCATACTTCTGACATGTGTCTGCTGATTTGTGAATTTAGTGTCCGATTTATCAGCTCTACCAAGATTAGCGTGTACCAGTTAATAATAGACAGTGAATGAAGGGAAACAATAATAAAGTCAACTTTTTAGAACTTTTATTCTCATCATGTCACAAGAGTCGCCTCACAGCCAACAAGAAATAGCGTGAAAAGAAAAGGTAGGCATGGTGGTGCACCTCTGTAATACTAGTATTCGGAAGGAGGCAGGATAATTGTGAGCTCTAGGTCAGCCTGGGCTACATAGCAAGTTCAAGGCTAGCCTAGACTTACATAGAAAGACCCTGTCTCAAAAAAGAAGTGGGAAAAATAAATAAATAAATAAAAATTAAAAAAAAAAAGCAGAGTGGTGGAGTGGAGATCAAAAACCAGCAGCTCTTTGTCCGTGCCTATCAGATTCACTGCATATTCAGTTCAGGTTTAGCTACATTCTGGGCAACATTACAGAGTACTGCATGCTGCGGACTAGGAAGTAGAATGGAAACAGGGATGACTTATGAATGCCAGGTGCCTGTTAGAATTAAAACCATATAAGTGAGGTAATAGGAGGGAGAAGAACTTCTAAAAGACTGGAGAGGGGCTGGGGATTTAGCTCAGTGGTTAAAGTGCTTGCCTTGCAAGCACAAGGACCCAAGTTCGATCCCCAGCACCAAAAAAAAAAAAAAAAAAAAAGACTGGAGAAACAAACAAGCTGCCATGAATGAAAGCTCCACCAGAGTCAGAGTGAATTAAGAATCTTCCTTTCCTCCTGGGCCTGCTTCTGAAACTTCTGTAACCAGGGAAGTTATAAGCATTTTTAATCTTATCTGGATCAACTTTGGAGTTTAAGCATAAGAACCTAAATGAGAAATTCTTACTTCCTTCTAATTAATTATCGGAGGGAAGCTGTTTTGTCTTTTGGAATTGGGATTCTAAATTAGATTAAAAGGAACTGCTAAAGCATAAAATTGACAGGGGGTTTTGGTTTCATCCTTGTGACTGATAACTGACAGTTAACTATGTATCGTAAATGTTATTCCTCTTTGGTGTTTTTGGTACCTAATGCTGGTAATTTTTATCATGGGACTTCAAATACAGAAATTTTTTTGTGAGTTTTTTTGTTTTTTTTTTAAACCACGCATTCTTTGCATATAGTTTTTGAATTTTATTGACATTTTCAGAAAATTTAAAGTACTTCTTTGCTTTATACATGTAGAATACATGTTAATACCAGTTTCTACTTATTAAAGGGATTGAGGTATGTAATTTGGACTTGAGCTTACTTTTTCAAAGTTTTTTTTGGTTCGCTTGTTTTTGTTTTTGTTTTTTAAAATAGAGTCTCACTTTGTAATTCAGACTGGCCCTGAATTCACTAAGTAGTCCAGCCTGGCTCCGCAAGTGCTGGGATTATAGGCGCGTACCACCATGCCCAGCTAAAAGGTTCTATTTCATTATCTAGACACCAAAGCAAAAGAAGAGAGCGTTCATTTTGACCTCTGTAGATTTTATTACTCATTCTATTATAAAATGCTATAGAAACTTGCCTCTGCAAAACTGTTACTTTTTAAAACAATTATAGGAGAGTCAAGTTTCTAAAACTTAAAATTTTTATTTTTGTGTTATTTGATTGTGGGAAATAACAAAAGAACAGGATAATTTATCCTGGGTATCCTCATATACTAATTACAATTATTGCCAGACATGGTAGTGCATGCCTGTAATTCAGGCACCCTGGGAGTTTGAATCAGGACGACTACAAGTTTGAATCCACTATGGGTAACTTGGTGATTTATCAAGACTTTCTCAAAACATAAAAAATAAAAGGATTGGAGATACAGCTCAATGTGAAGGCCCTGGATTCAATTTCCAGTACCACAGAAAACCAAAAAATTTACCAATTTAAATTTGGTCATAAAACACAAACACACACACTCCTCTGCTACCAACCAACCGCCTTGTGTTAATTTAAAGTAAATTTGAGCTTTTTTTTTTTTTTTTTGGAGACAGGGTCTGACTATGCAGCAGGCTGGCTTTGAACTCACTATGTAGCCCAGGATGGCCTGGAACTTGTAGCTATCCTCCTGCCTCAGCCTCCCGAGTGCTGGGATTACAGGAGTGTGCCACCACGCCCTGCTTTGAGTATGTTATTTTGAAACTCCACTTTAGTACTGGCTGTGAGACTGGGTGGCACAGCTGAGAGGCACCGCAGAGGAGAGACAGTTCATGGTGTGACTGGCAGGCAGGCAGAAGTTAGCAAGCCTGCCTTTCTCTTGTATCCTGTACGGGCTACAAACCTTTTGGGTGGTGCTTCTATCTTCTATAAATCCATTCAGTCACACCCAGAACTATGCTAATTGCAACCAGTGGACTAATTTAGTACCACACACCCATAATCCCAGTATCCTGTACTCTAGAGGCAGCCAGTTCCCCATCCATGAGCATATGAGGCTTTAGGGGGATCTAGATACAAGTCATAACATCAGTTTATGATAAGTACAGAAATTGAGAATGTTTAGAAACATTTTATGGTGATTTTATGTTTCTCTGATTGTTGAATCTTAACAATTAGAAAGTTGGCTTGGTGTGTTTTATGATGGGGTTTTGTTTCATTTTTGAAACAAAAGTGTTAGTCTACAATAGATTAAAAATTAATCTACAATAAGTGTTAGTCTACAGTAGACTAAAAATTAGGAAGAAGAAACTGATAGGCACATAGTTTGAGAAGCACTACTGACAGGTTTCCCCGGGTCTGGATTTTGTTGACTATAACCCTGTAGTAGCTTTGTTCCTTATCCTCTGAATATTGTAGTTTATAAATTGGTAGTTAAATATAGACATATGATTGGAATTTGTCCCTTTTTGTTCCGGCAAGACTGCTTCAGGAAGTGGTACTATTCTTCTTAATCAGGAGGCACAAAATACCTGATTGTTTTCTTTGGAATTTTATTACCAGTCAATGCTTAATTTTGATTCATTTATTAAGAATAGTGATTTTAATTTTATTCTTTCTTCATGTGTAAGTCAGAATACTTCTCTGAGAAAAGATAGTCCTCCTTTGCTATTTGATTATTCAGTTTATGTAAGAAAGAAATGATTGTTAGATGGTTTTCCTTTGCCAGTTCTTTTAGAATGAATCATACTTAGAATGAGTTAACACTGATAAATTCCTTTTTAAAAATATATTAATATGAATTCATGAATTTTAACACATAATGTTTCAAAATGCAGTATCAGTTTTATTGATGGCTTGATTATCCCATTTATTTGACTCCTCATTCCTTACAACATGACACTACTGGGGCTGGGGATTTAGCTCAGTGATTAGAGTGCTTGCCTTGCAAGCACAAGGCCCTGAGTTCGATCCCCGGCACCACAAAAAAAAAAACAAAAAAAACATGACACTACTAGTTTGCATAGCTTCCTTGCTATCTGCATATCAAAGCTGTTTCAGAAACAAAACACTTCCTGCCTCAGGCCTTAAGTCAGCCATTTCTCTAAGAAACAGTGGATATTTATGGATATTTACTGCTTTTGATTTTGTCATTGCTTTGCAGTGGATGGAATTTGAAAAATGTATGGTTTGTTTTTAAGATTAAATGCATCATTGTCATGTGGGTTCTTCCCGTTCAAATTTGGGACTACAGGTTTCGATTCACCTTTTCTATATTAAATCTAGATCTTCCTTGTCTTATATCAAGAATTCTAATTCTCACCTTAGATTGAAAAAATTGAACTATCATAAATTTGCGTAGCTTTATCTCACTTTACACACCACAGAATGACAGTACCAAGACCACAACCAACAATGTGATTTTTGAAAACAGTTCAAAAGATTTTCTTTCTTATTATTGCTTTGTTTTGTTCTTCGGGTAGGTACCTTAGGGAACCTCATTAAAGATATTCAAATTACAGTACCTTCTTGTTTTTTCTCAGAATATTCTTTTAGTAGTTCTGCTACCATCTGATTCACATTAAGATTTTTTTTGTGGTTTTTTTTTTTTTTTTAGGGATTATGTTTTTAAATTGTGTGTCATATAAAACATTTTCTGTTGTTCAGAATCAGGCTTAGAAAACAAAGTGTTTAGTTTCTTACTCCATTCTGTACTGCCTCACTGTGTGATGCAGGTAATTTTATTAACTTTGTAATGTTCTTTAAAAAAAAAAAAAGATTCATATAAGTACAGTTATCTGTTACAGTATTCTGTGCCTTCTGACCACCTGAAAGAAGGGAAGCAGTGACAATAAGAACAGTTTAAAGCTAGAAGAGAACTAAGAAATACCTTACTATGTAGGAAATGGGGTGCTGAAACTTTGAATTTATAGGTCACAAAACTGGTGGAATTAGAAGTTCTATGAGCTGAAAGGAAATCTACTTTGTACTGTTTTTAAAGAGTGGAAGTATATAAATCCTATTTTTCTTTGAAGGGCTTTCATGAGACTACGAACACAAGCAGACACATAACAGTGTAATCTGTGTCAAGTGCTTACCGAGTGATGTAGACACAGTTCAGCTTTTACTTCCGTAGGGAAATAAATGACATTTGAAGGGGAGAAAAGTTAGAGAGTAAAATGGAATTACACTGTTGTACATTTTTAATTGGTTCATGAAGTGGTATTGTAACTCAAGGCGCAGATCATCATAATGTTCTCCGTAAAAAAACAAAACCAAAAACTTAAGCACTAACAGTGTACAGTACCTGATCGATATTTATAGAACATTCTACACCATGGCTTATTTTATATTCAAGTACCCACGGAAAATAAAACCTTAAAACCTGAGTCATATAACAAATCTTAACAAATGTAAAAGAATTTAAGTCATATAGAATATGTCCTCTGTCCATAATGGAATCAAACTAGAAGTAAGTAACAATAACAACAGGAAAATCACCACATTTGAAAATTAAACAGCACATTTATAAATAACCCATGGGTTGTAGAGAAAGTCTCAAAGGAGACTTTTAAAAATATATACAACTGAATGAAAATGAGCAGAGAACAAATCAAATCCTGGAATGCAGCTAATGAAGTGCATAAAGGAAAATTTATTGCACAAGGTGCTTCAATTATCCAAGAAGAAACAGTTCCTGGCTCAAGAAACTAGGAGTAGAAGGGGTGGTCAAAATATATAGTGAATAGGGGTTGGGGGTTTATGTTCAAGTGGTAAAGCATGTGCCTACCAAGTACAAGGCACTGAGTTTGACCCCCAGTAACCCCGACAAAAACACAGCGAATACTTAGATTTTTAAAAGTTATAGTAAAAGACACATTACCATTAATCACCCTCAAAATACTCCCCCTTGATTTAAGTATACTTATCCCATTGTTCTTGCCACTTTCTGAAGCAATTTTGTGTCTTTATGGGTGATCAAAGCTACAGTAAATGCTGCTGCTGAGTGCCGTCCAACAGAAAGGCAGGCTCATAAAAACATGATTGTGTGTCCTCATCCATCTCATGCATGAGATCTGGCACCATGAAATTTCTGGCTCTTCCTCAAAGTCGAAATGACCATAAAAGGTGTTTATCTATTCAGGACATTGAGGCAGCCTTGACAGCACAACTAAAGACAAACTAAAGACTGACAACAATGGGATAAGTGTGTTCAAAGCAAAGGGGAGCAGTTTGAAGGGGCATTTAATGTGTCTTTTACTGTAATTTTTTTCTTTTTTTTTTGGTGCTGGGGATTGAACTCAGGGCCTTGTGCTTACAAAGCAAGCACTCTAATCACTGAGCTAAATCCCCAGCCCCTGTAATGTTTATTTTTTTGTTAATATTTTAAGAATTTAAACATTGTATTGTTCAGTCACACTGTGTAGAGCAAATGGAACCTAAAGCAAGCAGAAAGAAGAAAATGATAAAGAGGAGAAGTTAGTGAAAATGAATGAAACAAAAAGTGGTCCTTCAAAACCAGTTAGATTGATAAACCTCTAGCAAGATTGATTATGACAAAAGAGAAAACACTAATACTAGGCATGACCAATACAACAACTTGAAAGAAACAGACAAATTCCTCAAGAATCACAGTATTGACACTTGGCTAGGATGTAGTAGTGAAGATAGTGAAGTTATAATGAAAACATTTTTCAAAAAGCTATCTCCAAACCATGATGGTTTCACTTGGAGAATCTTGCCAGCCACCTAAAGAATTGATTTTATACAGTCTCTTACAGAAAATAGAAGAAATTTATGAGGAATTTATTTCAAATTTGTAAGGCTAGTTCAATATAAGAAAATCAGTATAACCTACCATATTAGTAGTCTAAACACCATATGATCATATCAACTGATGCAGAAAAAAAGTGACAAAATGTAACACCTATTCATGTTAAAATTCAGTATACTAAAAATAGAGAAACTTCCTCAATCTTACTAGATTTATGATTATACAATGGAATAGTTGAATCAACTAAGAAAAGATGTACTTAGTTCAGTTTTGGAGGTTCAGAGACATCGTACCTGCACTGACTTAGTCCCACTGAGGCTGGTATATGATGGTACGTCATGGCAGCATGTCTGTAGGAGCAAAGTGAACACATCTTAAACAGAGCAGAGAAAGAAGAGGCTGGCAGGGTCCCCCAGTGCCATTCAAGGCATGCCTCCAATGACTTAAGTACCTCCCACTGGGCCCTGCCCTCCGAAGTTCCCACTACCTCCGCGTAGTGCTTCCCTGCAGATCAAGACTTCATTCGTGGTCTTTTTGGGGACCCAGACCAATAAATATTCAAACCATAGCAAGGCTGTACCAAGAAAAATGTGCACTTCCGATCATACTTAATGTTGAAAGTCAGCCATCCCTCTAAGGTGAGGGACAGTGTGAAAGGATGTGTACTATCACCACCACTGTGCAATATAGTACTGGAAGTTCTGGCTATTGCAAGTTGTAGGAAAGAAAAAAAGCATGCAGATTAGAAATGAAGTTGTCTCTGCAGTTGGCATGATCATCTACCTGGGAAGCCTACAACAAAACTAACTCCAGTAAGTTTGTCGGATACAGAATCAACAGAAGTCAATTATATTTGTTGCAGACAAGTCTAAAATAAAATTTTAAATACACCATTTACGGTTGCCCCCAAAGAAATTCACTTAGGTTTAAATGCACCAAAACATTTATAGGCTCTGCGTGATGAAAATTGTAAAATGCTCGTAAGAGAAATTAAAGACCCAAGTAAATGGAGAGATTTATCATGTTCCTGGGTTGAAAGATGGGTGACCATAGCATAAGTGTTCTCCCTACATTTTTGTATGTTTAATGCAATTCCTATAAAAGTCTCAGCAAATTTTTTGTACATAAGATTATTCTAAAGTTTATGTAGAACGGGAAAAACCTTAAAATAACCAAAAATTTGAAAAAGAGTCAACTGGAAAGAGTCATTTTCAGTATTGAGGCTTACTTCACAGATGCTGTAATCAAGAGGTATGTACTGGCAGACGGAAAGACATACATTGATGACCTGTTCAGGTTCTCGGTGGATTGGATGATGCACACAGACTGGGGAGGAAAGCTGTCTTTACTCATTCTACTTAATCTGATGCTAATCTTTGCTACAGAGACACTCACACTCACAGACACTGAAAATAATGGTTACCAGCTATCTGAGCGTCATTTAGCCTAGTCAAATTGACAAATATATTGAACCATCACTGTGTGTGTGTGCACGTGTGTATGCTCTCCATCTTGTCTAGAGACTTCTCATCTTCTAAAATAAGTTGAAAAAGAAGACTGCACATAGACTGACTCTTGCATTAGTCCCAGAGCTGTGCCTCTGCAGATCCACTTCCTTCCCATAGTGGGCTGTATCAGTACTTACTAGAGAAACAGATTTAATGCAAGACACACACACACACACACACGGATTTAGAAGACTGGCCACCCGCAGAGTGGCCACCCGCAGACTCTGGTGCAGAAGAGTGTAAAAGGAATGTCTATGCAGTGGAGCTCCAAAAGATCCAGTCAGAGGTCAAAGACCTGGAGCTCACTAGAGTGTCCTCTTCAAGTCTGCATCAGGAGGCCAAAAGGTCTGTGCTGGAAAGCTGAAGAGTGCTGGAAGCCAGGAAGATGAAGACTGGAGCTCCTCTGAAGAAACACAAGGGAGACTTCCTTCATTTCCCTTTAATTTCATTTGGGCTACAAACCTATTGGTTGGTGCCACACACACCCAGGTGGGTCTTCGGTTTTCAGTAAAGCCCTTCAGCAACACTCAGAAGTATGCTGGTCCAATTTAGTTGGGTGTTTCTTACTCAAATTGACAAAGTTATTATCAGGAGGCTTTTGGGAGTTTCAGACCAGAGGCCCCCACCCTGCTCCATTTTCAGCATATTTCTGTTATATCAGGAGCCATGCCCGAACAGATAGTCATAATTTCTGTTTGTTGGGCATTTACTATGTATTTTATTATGGTAGATTCTTGGGAAGACCCTTTCATGGGTGATGGAAACTCTCTGACACTACCATCAGGGCTTCTTAGGGTAAGCAAATGAGATGACCAGAATACTACTAGGGTCTGTGGTTCTTAACAAGCTTCATGGAGATCTGTGGCCTTTTCAGAAGACACAACATAGAAATCATGTAGTGTTTTCCCACTGCTTTGGTTAGAAATTATTCTCTGTGTCCCTTACTCTCATTTTCTTATTGGAAAATGGTATCAAATGTGCTCTTTCCTAGTGGTGTTGGAGAACTGAAACAGTAAGTGTAAAAGTGGTTTGAACACCCATCCTTCTCAGCATTGGTCTGATTGTGTTGTCAAAAGCTTGTATTAGTTTCCTATGGCTGCTCTAATCACCAATTGTCATGACCTGTGTGAGTCAAAACAACTTTATTTTCTCACAGCTACAGAAGCCAAAAATTCAAGATAAAGCCATAAACAGAGCCAGGTGCAGTGGTACATACATATAATCTCAGCTACTCAAGAGGCCGAGACAAGGATCATAAGTTCAAGGCCAGTCTGCACAACTTAGTGATACTCTGTCTCAAAACAGCTAGGGATGTAGCTCAGTGCTACAGTGCCCTTGGATTCAATCCCCAGTACTGCAAAACTAAATGCATGTGTACAGGTGTGTTTATGTATGTACACACACACAGAGCCACACACCTTACAGAAGTTTTGAGGAGAATCAGTTTATTGCCTTTTCTAGCTGCTAGTGGCTATCTTTCTTGGTTTGTGGCTGAATCACTCTAACCTTTGCCTCCATCTTCACATTGCCTTCTCTGTGTATACTTGTCTAATCACCTGCTGCTGCTCATGAATATATGCGTTGTGTTTATGGCCCTCTGGGATAATTCAGGAAAACAACTCCAAAGATTCATAATTTAAGTATCTTTTGACATGTTGAGTAACATTCACAGGTTCTGAGGATTAAGCAGTGATAAACCTTTGCTGAAGTATTTTCTTCAGCCGGCTACACTTGGCTGTGGGAAGCAGGCATACTCTGTTGTCAGCCCCCAGAGGTCAAGCAAGCTGAGCCACCCTGTGACCCTGGACACAGTCCAGACAATTGCAAATCTTACTGTGAGCTAAGGGCAGGGACAAAGTGGACATCTTTGTGTTTGACAGAAAACAGGGTAAATAAGATCTTTTTGACAAACTTACAGTCCTGATGTGCTGTAATTTACCTTTTAAAAAAGTAAAAATCACACCTAGGGCCAGGAAGAGGGGCACCCCTAATTTTGGGTACCCCTTAAAGTAGTATTTTACATACACTTTATTCTTTTTTTCTTCACCACAAACTATGAGGAAATGAAGGCTCAGAGAAAATTATCAGTGATCATGCGGAACCTAACATGGTCACCATTGCTCCCCACTCCCTTCTGCTAATACACCCCGAACCACTAGATTCTTCTCTCCAGAGCACAGATCATGTCCTGGAAGACGTGAGCTCATAGAACCAAAAATGGATTGACCTCAATGATTCAGATTAAGTTTTTCTTACGTTGCTGAAGTTAGGAAGGGTTCTACTTGCTTCTTTGCCAGAGGAGAGACCAAACTAATGCCAAGAAAATTTTAGGGATTGAACAAATTGGTGAGTTTGGGTAAATCTATGTAAATCCTTATATAACCTTGGGATGTGGCTGGGATCACTTAGTAAAACAATAAAGGTAGAAGTCATAAAGGAAAGAAGCAAAAAAACCACATTAAGATAATTTCTGCATGGCAGCCAGACTACCTGCAGAGTAGAATAGGGGACTCGCTGAAATGAAGCCAACCTCCAGCTGAGGTCTCCTTGACAGGTATTGGGGTTCAGAAACTGGCATCGTTCCTCACTCTCCACTAATGCAAACCATAGAAACTAGAAATGCTCTCCCCTGAGTGAGGTCATAGAAACCGGAACCCTTTTTCCCCAAAGCCAACCATGAAATCTAGAAATATCACTTTGATCTTCCTTGCTTTTCTGTCTTTAAACTAGCCATAAAGACATTCTCTGGCCTGCCTTGTCTGATAGGTCATGAGATCCCCATTTCAGAAAAGGTCGTGCACCGTAACCAGGAGGAAGGAATACTGTACAGAGGCCATGGCCTTGCTGGGTTTCCCCACACGGTCCATTAGATCATGCCCTTTTTCTCCAGTCACACTTCTCCGTGGTTGTCCATGCTTCATGGAACCTAAGTATAAAAATGGGTAGTCCACTCTGGATCTCGGGTATACATTCTGAAGGTTCTTATGATACATAAAACTATGATCAAATAAATTTGTTAGACTCTCGTTGACCTATCTTTCGGTATAGGTGTTGGTCATAACCCTTCATAATGAGCAGGAAAGGGATCAATCCCTTTTCCCCCTTTTCCACCTCTCTACAGGCCTCTGGTGTATGTGTCTAATTTTCAGTGGGTAACCATTTGTGGTTATTCCTTCAAGCTGCCCCAAGTGAAGGATAGACTTCAACCCACAAAAATCTCCCTGACAACAGACACACTTGCCTAGATTTTACCTTCTGGGGAGTTTTCTGTGCTACATCAAAACTACTCATATTGTCCACTCCCTTCTCTTTTCTCCTGGTCTGATTCCAATCATAATTCCAAAGGAGAGAAGAAGGTAGGCAGAAATAGAGGACTCCAATTGCCTAGTATACCTTGGCTATCATAACCAAGTACCCTAGGCAAAATGTGCAAGCACTCACTATAAGGACACTGGATGTTTCCGTGTTTCAGCCTGCCAGCTACAGTAACTAAGCTGGGCCATCAGAATCAAAAGACTTCCAGGAGGCTCACTGACAGGGAAGTTGGAGGCCTGGGCTTGGGAAGGTTCCGAGACAACAAAAACCACAGCTGTGATCCCCTAACCTCCAGCAGGAAAGGCTAGTCACTTGCTACCACTGCAGTTGCAACATTTGACTTCATAAAGCTCCTCAAGGACTCACTCAAGTCTTGGGATAGCATCCAACTGACAGCCTGCGCTGCTATCCATAGTGACAGCGAGTGGGAGACTCTAGTTTTGAAGCTTCCAGAAGCAAGGCAGGCACTTGCATCTTCCAAGACCATTCATGGCAGCCAGGGTGTGGGTTGGCGGGGCAGGGGGTGGGGTGGGGTGGTGGCACTGAAAGCTGAGAGCCAAAAAATGCAAATTATCACCACAAAGGTCATCTCGGCTCTCATGAGCAGGGAGACTCATAAAGAGCCAGACTCGGGAACAATTTGGAGGGTCTCTTTGTTTCCTACACCTCACCTCCTACTCATGAGCTCTTTTTTTGCAGAAATTTCTCCACTTCTCCCAGCATGTGGCCCCTTCCGAGTCTCATGTCATGTCAGCTCCAGGCACACACATAGGCTAGCATCTTCTTCCCAATTCCAAATTCTTGGCAAAGATAATCTAACTGATTTAAGCTTGGGCATTCTCAGAGAAAATGGTTCCTTTAAATAGAGATGATATCAAACATCCTCCAAATAGAGAAATACAATTTGAATAACATACATGTTCACTAAGATTTTATTTCTGTGCAGAAAATGTTTGAACACAGCCTGCTGTATGAATAAAGTAGGTAAGTTTAAACCACAAAGAAATGGATTATTTTCAAACAAATTTAGTCACTGTTATGGTTGTTATTCTAAATGTCCTCCAAAAGGCTCACTGTGTTGAAGGCTTGGTTGTCAGTGATGGACTTTTGGGAGGTAATTGGATGATGAGGGCTCTAATCTCTACTGATGAACTAATCCACTGAAGAGTTCAGAGCTCAAGGGGACTGGGGGGGCGGGGCCTAAGTGGTAAAGCTGATCACCGAGGGCATGGCTTTGAAGGATGTCTGTCCCCGGCCCCTTCCTTTCTGGCTTCTTTTCCCCTCTTTTTGCTTCCTGGCTGCCAAGAGATGAGCAGCTTTCCCCTGCTATGGCCACAGACCTAAAAACAGTAGAGCCAGCCAACCATGGACTGAAACTGTGAGCCAGTTTTCTCAAGTATTTTGTCAGTGATGAAAATGCAACCACCACAGTCACACCATATTTGTCAGCAGAAACGTGCTGCTTAGATTTTATTTTAACTGCATCATAGTGCAGGTTCGTGTTACTTTATACATCTGGATGGAGTCAAACTATACTCATTTAAAAATATACCATAATTTGGGCTTTCCTTTCATCCCAATGCAATTAAATTTTATTCCCTACTTGGTACCCTTCTCTAAAACTTGAATATGGTCAATCGCCTGCCATATGCATGGCTCCTGTAAATACTGATGAATGAATGCACCAACCAATCACCTCCAATCACTTTGTCCAAGCCAGTTGTTTTATCCAGCAGCAAAATGGCCAAGTTCTGTGTAAGAGACTTGATTACTTTACCTGCTGTAAAGATTGTCCCTCCTTGCTCCTTTCCAGCTTTGCCTTACTTTGCTCATCCCCATTTTTGTAGCCTTGGTCTGAGTCCCCATCTTTGTTCACCTTGACCCTCTACTGTAGTAGCTTCTCACTCACCTCCATTCTGGCCCTTTGCACTTCTCCAAAAGACAGCCAGAAGGAACTTTCGAGAAATAAATGTGATTCTGCCACTGGCTGGATTAAGCAGGCTTTAGTCAGCCTCCCACAGGCCCTGCAGGTTTTCAGTATACCTCCCTCATCCCACCACACCTTAATCTGTACTCCAGCCACTGTGTGCTGTCCTCCTCCACTCCTCCTGGGGCCTTGACGCATCTCCCAGTAACATTCTCTTCCTCTGTGCCCACCTCAGTCTTGCCCTATAAATTTCTAATTGACTTTTAGATCCCGTGTCTACTAGCTCATGGTCTGGGGACTATGAGATTCCCTGCTGTCTGCTCTCACATGCCCCCATTTTCCGACCTTAACTGCACATAAAGTTTGTACATGGTATATGATTGGCTTGATCATCCAATAAAAGGCAGTTTCCCCCACCAAAGTAGAAGCATTAGGGACTGTATAAATTTGCTAGGGCTGTCACAATGAAATACCACAGACCAGGTGGCTTAAATAAAATTTGTTTCTCACCATTTGGAAGTCTGGGATCAAGACATCGGTAGACAGGTATGGTTTCTTCTAAGACCTCTCTCCTTGGCTTGCAGGTGGTTACCTTCTTGCTGTGTCTTCACACGGCCTCTTCTGTGTGCACCTACATCCATGGCTTATCTTTGTGTCTCTGAATTTTCTCTTTTCATAAGGACACTAGTCAGATTGGATTAGGGCCCACTCTAACGGCTTTATTTTAAGTTTTTTTTTTTTTTTTTTTTTTGGTGCCGGGGATCAAACTCAGGGCCTTGTGCTTGCAAGGCAAGCACTCTAATCACTGAGCTAAATCCCCAGCCCCTAACAGCTTTATTTTAATTTAACCACTTATCTCCGAATACAGTCACATTCCAAGGTCCTTGGGGGTTAAGTTTTCAATATGTACACCTTGGGGGGACACAAGTTAAACCATAAAAGAAACCGTGTCACTTCTGGTCACCACTGCATCCCCAACCCTCAGAGCAGTGCCTGGCTTGTCAGAGAACTTGATACCAAAAATTTCAACCTCTCTCTTACTCCCCTCCACCACCATATATTATACTAGAGGCAGAGAGGAGGAGGCACCAACTACTGCAGAGGATCATAAGTGACCAGAGGAAATGTTTGCTACCCTGATCTTGAAATTACAGACCTTTGGAGTAATAGTGCTAGAATCTCCAGTGGGTCAAAACTGGCCCCCGAGCAATGGCTGGCCTTTCCTGACCTATGTGTATCTGCTGCCTCTGTGGGCTGCTCTGCAAAGACTTTTGCCATCTAACTGGCTCTCTTTAGAAGGTGAGTCACAGGCTGCTGGGGGTGTGGATCTACATAGCTCCCGGAAAGCAGTTTAGCAACAGGTTCTAGAACCTAAAAAAAGTCATGTCCTGTAACCTTATAATTCTAAGGCTACTAATCCAATATGAGGAAGCACCTAGTAGAGAGGGGCTCAACATGGGTTTATACACCAGTTTTAATCACTTTTTAAAAGTATTCCTCACTATTAGAATCTGGGAAGAACCTCAATGTGTAATAGTCAGAGAAAGCTTTGTGAATCTAGTACCTTTATATGACAGTAAATGTGCTTTTTTTTTTTTTTTTTGGTCTTGGGGATTGAACTCAGGACCTTGTGCTTGCAAGGCAAGCACTCTAACCACTGAGCTAAATCCCCAGTCCAGTAAATGTGCATATTGAAAACAATTGAAAAAGTTGTTTAGGCAGGCTGTAATTCCAGCACTTGGGAGGCCGAGGCAGGAGGATCGCTGCAAATTCGAGGCCCACCTGGGCTAGACAGTGAGTGAGCTCAAGGCCAGCTGAACTACATAGCAATACTCTATCCAAAAAAAAAAGAAAAGAAAAAAGAAAAAAGAAAAAGTTGTTTATGGAAAACGTTGCTGTGAAAAAGTTGGACATAGGGCCAGGGATGTACCTCAGAAATAGAGCACTTGCCTAGCTTGCCTTGGGTTCCATCCCTAGCACGAAAAAAAAAAAAAGCATACGTTTTCTGAATTTAAATACAATAAAAACAGAGTTCTGTAACTTACATGCATTCAGACGGAAAAACCTGGACAGGTAAATATCCACCGGACTGGTAAATAATAGTCAAATGTTATTTATTTATTTTTTTAAAGAACCAGATTTCTTTCCTCATGCTCTTTGTGTTAAAATTAGCATGTGTTACTTTTACTACCAGAAAAGTGCAGATAAGGTTTTTAAGTCAGTGGAATTGCGCCCCAGTGAAATTCTCAGCTCCCTGGGAACGCGCCCGACCTGCGCCTTCCCCCCAGCACTCCCACCCCCGCCCGCCGGGATCTCCCGTCCTACCCGGGGCGGTAAATCTGGCTTCTGGAAAGAGAATTATCGGATCCCTGCAGCAGGACCGGCTTGGCGCAGCCCTCGGCCAGAGGCGGAAGGTCAGAAAAGGCCCCGAGCATTCCTGCGGTCCGGGAGCTGAATCCGGGCGACGCTGGGTTCCCAGTGTCGTGGTCCAGCCCCCGGGCCATCGCGGCCGCCGCCCAGTCGGCTGTTCTACAGCCAGGTGCAAAGTGCCTTGTCATTGGAAAAGCCTGCGGCCGCAGCATTAGATTACATCTCTAGGGAGCCCGAGGAGGTCTGCGGGGGTGGAAAATGAGCAGAAACCCCCGTTCTTGCAACGCCCGCTCACTGATTTTAAGCGCAGCCAGGGGCGGGGACCGCGCCCAGGCCCCGGGAGCAACCCGGCGCTGACCCGTTCCCCTTTAAGAGCAGCAAGCAGCTCTGAGCCGAGAGCCAGAGAGCCCTCTCCAGGGAGGAGACCCACGAGCTGAGCCTCGGACCTCGGGGTCCCTTCCCAGTCCTCCGTCTCCCGCCCCACGCTCGCCAGTCATGCTGAGGGTCTTCATCCTCTATGCCGAAAACGTCCACACCCCGGACACCGATATCAGCGATGCCTACTGCTCCGCCGTGTTTGCAGGTAGGAAGGGCCAGAGACCCCGGTGGGGGTCGGGGCGGGGACTCTACGGCGCTCTACCCCGGGAGCGCCTGGAGGTGGGAGACCAGCCCACTCCGGTCAGATGGCGACTGAGTGTTGCTACAAAGGCCTACATTCGTGAGGAGGAGTGATTCAGAGGGAAACTGAGGCTGTGTGAGAGGTGGCTGAGCGCTCTTCTCCAGGACCTGGAAGCTTGAGCCCCGGAAGCCACTGGGATAGGTCAGGAAGGTGAGATCAGCGTCTCTCTTCTCTTTCTGCCCTGCCAGCAATAGAGCCCTGAACTGCAAGGCCTCCCTCCTCTCGGAAGGCCTGGTCCCAGACCTATTTATAACCCAGCTCTTCCCACCCGGCCTGCTCCCGCTGCTATCCTTGGCCCTTGCTCATTACCAGAGGCTGGGCTGGCAGGCCGATCACCACTGAGGGTGGCAGAACGCCTACCCCTTCGGGGATTCTACTCTGGCTTTGGGCACAGGATGCGGGGTAGGTGGGTTAGCTGCTGGGCACATGTGTCGCCAGCATGAACCTTTAGCGAGTCCTCTGTTCCCTGCCCCCATCAAACTGGTGCATGTCTGGGTGGTACCTGGTCTCCATTGGGGCACCTTAAGCAGGGCAGCCTGCTTCCTCTTCAGACAGAGACCTCCACCAAGAGCCTCTTCGCAGGGGTTATACCTGGACTTTACCATCAGGAAGTGAGATCTGTGGCCTGTCTGCTTCCCCAGGACTTCCTTACAGTCAAGTCGGACCTGAGATCTACACAGCTGGTCTTTGGCCTTGGAGCCATGGTGGGGAAGAATTTTGAGCCCATTTCCCTGTGCTTTCTGGCCCACTCTCACCCTCCATTACCTGCCACACCTCTTGTCCTAGGAATCTGACTTCTAGGCTACCATTGGTCACTCCCCGGCCATCTAGCACAGAACTTTCCTTTCAGTCTCACCAGCTCTGGGATGTATCTTCCCTGACACCGTGTGTACACATGTACCCAGACAAGTGCCACCCCGGAGCTCATGGGACATCGGCTGTGCTCTGAAAACACAGACTTGAGTCCCCCACAGCACGAACAGACGTGTCATTTTAGGTGCACCCACTGCTGGGTGTGGGATCTCAGCTTCTGTTTTTGTCTTTGTTGAACCAAGGTGGGAGGTGGGAGCTGCTGAAGGAGTCTATGGCAGGGAAAGGCTGTGCTTTGTTCCTAACATGCCGCTTTGACTTATTTTCTACCAGTTTCCCACAGTAGCCTCCGGAAATGAGATTTATCAAGGTGTTTCCAGCAGGGAGGACAAGGATGTTTTCATGTTTCCTCTCTGTATCCTCATGCTTGGGCAGACCAGGCCAGTGACCTGGTTTAGCTGCCTGGCCGAGGGCTCTGCACTCCATGTTCACCACTCCGGGGGGCACCGTTCACACTGTAAATATCCCCTGGCGGAGGGAAGGAGGATGTTCTTGCCAGGAAGAGAGGAGGAGCGCCCTGTGTGTGGGGCAGCTGCCTCCTGTTCCAGGGCACTTCCCCATTCACAGTCCCCCTAGCGAAGGGCTGAACAGCCTTTGTGAATGGCATCGTCTTTGGCTGTTCAGTGCACAATGCACACTCATCCCCAGCAGTCTGTGCTCTCTGGGGCTTTGTGTACTCTGGCGTCCACACTGCCTTCCCTGACCACATCCCCTCCAACCATAGGTTCAATACACCCACCTCCTACCCGCCCCTTCCCATGCCTGGCCAGACTCTGAACTCCAGTAGGAGAAAGGACAGAATGAATAATGAATGGGAAGCACTTTTGAACCCCAGAAATGCTTTATCCACAGGAAGTACTGCTGGTGGGGCTTTTCTCCTATCATTATTTTAGCCCCAAGGGCCTGTCTGAGGAGCAGCCTCCCCCTATATCCTCCACCCTCACACATATCCCTAATCCCTGATGGAGCCCCCTTCCCCTGCCCCCACTTGCCTGATGGAAGTCCACAGTCCTGCCCCTCACCCTTGTCTGGAGCCCAGAGCTCACTGGAGAGAAACGACATCTATTGTCTGTGTCCACAGTGATCTCCTGAGCCTGGGTGGGCAGGAGACTGGCTGGAACCCTGACTCCTGGTCATCAGTGTCACCACCAGGCAGTGAAGAGTGCAGACCTTCCACACCCCTGGCTGCATTCTACCCCCTGCATTAGCCAAGCTCCTAACACATGTCCAAATTTGGTCTCCTAAAGCCTTGAGGCCTGCTTGCCTTCTTTCTTGCGGCCAGGGCCAGGTTGATGAATGATTACACAGAAGACTCTGGTCTGGGACACACAGATGAAGGGAAGACACCTTTCTGGGAAGCCTTTCCTCACCAGCTTGCCTGGATCTGGCTTCCTGGACTCTCTGGGGTTTTGTCCCATAAAATCCCTCCTTTGGCCATGTGGTTATAACATCCCATAGTGTTACCTCATACCTCCTCTGTGCAAGCACTAAATTCATTTCATGCTCCCAGCAGCTGTGTGAGAACAAAGCGTAAGGATATCATCCCCTCTTACAGATAAGGATTTGGGCCAGAGACACGCAGGGGCCTGGTGAGGTCACACAGTGGCCGAAGCACTCCTTCCCACCCCCGTCCCATCAGTGACTTCTGTTGTTCTCAGGGTCCTTGGCTCATAACAAGAAAATGCGTTGAGAATGCATACCATGTGCTGCCCACACCCAGGGCCTGCAGACCTGGGCCAGCGCAAGGAGGGTGGGGCTGGGATACCCAGCGTGGGGCTGACGCAAAGCAGGGCTGTGGGGAGTGCAGGGTCAGACAAATGACTAAAAGATGAAGGATCTTGCTTTGTTTTTTTAAATGTCTTTGGGGTTGGAGATTTAGCTCAAGTAGTAGAGCACATGCCGAGCAAGTGCAAGGCCCTGAGTTCGATACCCAGGACCCCCCAAAAAAAGAAAAAAAAAGAAATATGTCTTTATCACAAGGAGAGGGCATGAACATTCACTGAGCACAAGCAACATGGCATTTCCAGATGCTATTTCTTTAAAATCCCACAACAATTCTCCAAACGATCTGTTTATCTGATACCATACTTATTATGTTCCGGACACTCTTCTAAATAGAACATTTAGCATGACCTACATCACAGTCCAGTTGATATTGGCACCAGACACTTTTAACATTATTTAATCCTCCTAGCAAACATATACATATGGTAACAACTATCATCACTCCCATTTTACAGATAAGAAAACTGAGGCATAAAGAAGTTAAGTAACTCTCATAAGGTTATACATGGTAAATAGTGGAGAGGGATTCAAGCCATAGCCATCTGGCTCTAGAGTCTACCCATCTTAGCATCTATATTTTGTTTTTAGCTCTGACTTACCAGAGACAAGCAATAAAAGATAGAAAGTCAGAATTTGAACCCAGGTCTGGTGTAGACCTGGAAGCCTGATCTCAGCCTGTGTGTTGACCTCTCACATTCTGCCATATCCTGTATGTTGTTTTCATTGCTGCTTATCAGCCACAGGCATCCGGCCCCTTGCTCTCTGGCCTCAAGGACACTTTCCCATCTCGGAGGGTCTACCCCTCGGCATCACTCTCTTTGTATCTGATGGGACCAGCTAGCCACCAGCGGGTCCCTCTAGACAGTGCTCTTGTGCCAGGCCAGTCCACAAGCCTCCGACGGGCCTGTGGCACCTTCTTAGGATCTGAGTAGCTGAGGCCAGTGTGATGGGTCGTGGGCACTGTGGTGGGTGCGGCAGGCCCTTTGGGGGCTCTGGGAATGGGACAGTGTGACTGTGGGCCTCAGGGTCAGCCAGCAGCGTGGAGTAAAGTTAAGAGGAGGACTCGGGAGTACAGATAGGTGGCAGCCTTGGTCACAATCCAATGGCATGAGAAGATCAGAAAGAAGGATGGTAACTGAGATTATTGGCTTTGGACCCTTATTCTTTGGGATCTTGGACTTGACATGCCAGCTCTGCCGCTTTCCAGCTGTGTGTTTCTGGGCAAGTTACTCAACCACTCTGTGTCTATTTTCTCATCTGTAAAGTATTGATAATAACAATACCTGCTTTGGAGGGATGATTATGAAGAGTTTGTCAGTTCTGATGGAGCACTTTGAAATAAAGCCTGGCACTCAATACATGTTAACTATGATTATAGTTATCATACATAGATTTAAAAAAAAATCATTATAATTAATGTGTATTGTATATAGTACAAAGAAATCATTACTGCCAGGTGCGGTGGTGCATACCCATAATCCCAGCGTCTTCGCTGTTTCTCAGGAAGCTGAGGTAGGTGGATTGCAAGTTTGAGGCCAGCCTGAGTAACTTAGCAAGATCCTGTCACAAAAGGAAATAAAAAGGGATGGGAGTACAGCTCAGTGGTAGAGTGCTTGCCTAGCATCTGCAGACCCCGGAGTCAGTCTTTTTCACCATGTGAAAAAGAAAGAAACAAAATCATTGCAAACATCCAAGGAGCCTTTCAGTATCCTTTTCGCCTGGTCAGTTCTGTCATCAGCACTGTTTGTCCACTCACTGTCCTGCGGGCGGGCACAAGCAGCTGAGTGGCTGGCAGCTGTCCCGCCTGCCTGCGGGGACCTTGGCCCTGTCTCCTTTGGCTGCACCTCTGAAAGCAGCCTTGTCAGCTGAAGGCATTTGCCTGACGGCTCACCGTGGCCCTTACGTTGGTGCCATGCATTTCTTGGGACAAATATCCTCCAGAGACTCCGCAGAGGCTATAAACCTCCGCAAGCCAAACACAGTCTTCCTCACTCTCTGCATGCTAATTTCTTCCCACACTTGTTCATCCGCAGCAGCTGCCAGCTGGGAGAGCACTGACCTCTGTCGCACACCTACTTCCTGGGGAAGTGGGCCGGAGAGATAGTGTTTTGATCCTCCCAACACCACTGCAAAGTGTCATCTTCTTGCTTTTACCGAAGCCTGAGCAGACTCTGAAAACTTAAGTCCCTGGCTCAGGTCGCCCTGCAAGGAAGAGGTGGACTGGGCTAGGAGCCCAGGATCATGTCCGCCAGGGGAAGTTTTTCCCTGAAAGTCATACAATCCTGGCTGTCGCTGGAATCGGGACCACAAGTGCCTTTCACACTCAGTGGTCACATACAGGTGCCCTGTCCATCTTGGCTAGTTGGATTGGGATATCCCGGGGACACACATCCTTAAATGAATGGGGGTGGAGATGCATTGGATCATTTGTATTTCTGGAGAGTTTTGATGTTGATAAATGTGCCTTGGAGGAATCCTGTAAACTCATCTGCAATGTTTCTCTCAAGGCTGATGGCCTTGAACAGAAAGTTCTGGTCTGTTTGCTTCATGGACACCTTGTATTTAGCCTTTGGAAATAGGTAAAGCCCTAAGCAGTATCAGGAGAATGTGGTCAGAGAAGGTGAGCTGGCCCAACTTGAATCTTTCTTAGTGGTCAGAGAGAGAGGGCCACGAATAGGCGACAGAGTGGACACAGGTCACAAACTCTGAGAGCCGGGTAGGTGGTGTAGCTATGATTAGACTAGAAGGAAAACTGTATGTCCCTACTGTGTAAGAGAGGGGGGCAAGTGTGCACCCCACTGCTCCCCAACCCTGTGCGGAGGTGCTATGATATCAGTTTTGGGCAGAGATTTGGGGCTCATGTGCCAGATTCTCTGATTTTTCAAGAGAACTTGCAAATCAAGATCCATAAGGAAAATTTCCTAATGCTTAATTAAGGCACAATTTTGTTACAAAGTATTGTATTTAGGCTGGTACCTGGGTGGGGGGAAACCAGTGACAACTTGTGATGTACACTGTTTAATCTTAGGTCAGTGTCCTCTCTTGTGGGTGTACCAGGCAGCATCTATCAGTCATTTCACTCCTGGGGCTGGGTGGGGGGGCTTTAATGCCCTTCCCTCCTGTTTTAGCTACTTACTCCTTGCTGGGACAAAATACCCGATACCCACAAGTTAAAGGAGGAAATGTTTATTTTAGTTCATAGTCTGTAGAGGTTTCAGTCCATAGTCAGCTGGCTCCAAGGCAGGGGAGCATGGCAAAGGGGCATTGCAAGGAGAAACAGCTCATGGTGTGGCATTCAGAAAAAAGCAGCAGCAGCAGTGAGTCTCCCTTTCCCTTTTTATTGCCTTTGGGTTACAAGCCTATTGGTTTGTGACATTCACACCCAGGATGATTCTTCTGTCTTCTGTAAATCCATTCAGCTACACCCAGAACTGTGCTAATCCAGTTACCACACACCCATGATCCAGTCTTGCACAACGATGATCCACTCACTCCCAAAAGACCTACCATGAGGTTTTTGGGGGACATTTTAGATATAAGTCATAATACCACCTAGCTCTATCAACCCTGAAACATTGCAGTAAACATGTAATCTAAGTAAAAACTGGGCTTACTATACAAATTTAACATAAAAACAGGTCCCATTCCTGTCCAACTATGCCTCCTTGGCTGGCCCTATCACTTTCCTAGTGGGGCTGGGGTAGTCTGGGTTGCCTAGGAGCTGTCCTCACCTACAGCTTTGGGTGGGGTGCAGACCCGGCTGTTCATAACAGAGCCTTAACTAATGCTTGTATAAACATGGTAGTCTCTCCCTCCCCTAATTAATTGAGACATAGGTCATCTTGGCTGGTAAGATTCTGATCCACTAGGCTGATCAGGACCCCAGATCTTCCTTGTTGCTCAGCCTTTCTTGGGACAAATGTTTCAACATATTACATGATGGATCACCACTGTGGTTCATATTCCAGCCAGAGGGAAAAGGGGGCTGAGAGGCATGCCCTTTCTCTCTCAGAATACAACCAAGCAGTTGGATACATCCCTCCTGCTCATATCCCATTAGTCATCATTTGGTCGCATGGCAACATCTAGCTGCAGGAGTGGCTGGAAAATGTAGTTTTTCTATTGGGGTGGCCATGTGCCAGTTACATTGTTATGGAAAATGTCTATGGAAGAAGGGGAGAACAGATATGGGGAAACAGATTGCAGTCTTGGTCCGCTGTCCTTTGGACCCTCATTCCTGACATAAGCCCCCTTGGGAGGAAGCCCTGTTGAGTTTCAAGACCTGTTTGAGTCTGCAGTCAGACCAGGAAGTTGGAGGTTGGGATGGGAAAGAGCCGTCAGAAATGTGTCCAGAGTTCAGATCACCAACTATTGCTTTTTTGGTTTGCAAAAGTGGTATGTGGAGCTTCAATTCCTTGGACACAAGCCAATGGTTTGTTGCAGTCCTTTGGAACGTTTCTCTGGAAATAGTAGATATACTCCATATGATTTCCTGTGCTGATTCTAATGGATTAGAGCAGGGATAAGGGTAGGGTGTGGTGTGGTGATGCATGTAGGGAGCAAAGCAGGAATCAACAGTCAAAGAAAAAAGAAAAATTTTCACAATATGTAAACTCCCGCTAGAGGGCATTACAGTCCTCTTTGAGAACCACTGGGTTAGCCTCATTGAGGTGACGCTCATTCCCAGAGCCACTGTCCACTCTACCAACTACATGCCAACCCTGTACTGGAAATACAGTACTTACCTGGATCACTAAGGCCACCTTGGTCTCTCCCCTTATTCAGTGCTCCACAGTCTAGCTAGACATTAAACAAATAATTGTGCAAATCTACATTCCTTAAAATTGTGATGAGCAATAAGAAGGAAAAATACTGCCATGTGGTTATTTGTCAGAGTAACCCGACCTAGACAAGAGGTCAGGGGCTATTTCCCTGGGGAAGTGATATTTTAACTGAGGTCCCAGGGATCCATGGGGACAACCCTGAAGAGAGAGCAGGGAAGGAAACTACAAACGGGATAGCCAAACTCAAGCCTGGACAGGAGTTCAGCATGGTCTAGAAACTGAGAATTCCCTGGAGCTTAGGGGCAAGGAACAGAATGGCATTACCCTGTCAGTCTAGGAGAGGAATCTGGACTTTATTCCAAGATCTGGTCACTGTCCTGATCATATTTTTATAAGATTGCCTGGTTGCAATGTGGATAATGGGCAATGTTGCCATGGTGACTATGAGATGGCCAGTTAGGAGGCATATGTGGTAATAGACCAGGTGAAAGAAGATGGTGGTAGGAGGAATTTGGAGGCTATAGCACCTGGCTGGTACCAAAGTTGTGGGTGTCAGAAAGGGCAATTTAAGCTGCAAGTAACTAAAACTCTTTACTCAAATAGACTTAACTGACAAATTGTCAATTAAGTTAAGTGATTGGTTCACTTAACTGTCTTTCTTAGTCGCTCTCCTTGTTGGTGGGACAATATCCAACACCCACAATTTAAAAGAAGAGAGGTTTATTTTGGCTCACTTTTTGGAAGTTTCAGTCCATGTTTGACAGGCTCAAAGAGAGAAATCCCACAGTGGAAGGGCCTGGGCAGAGGAAATCTTGCTTTATGGCGGCTGGGAAGCAGAGAGAGAAAGGAGGAACCTGGCAGGGAGAGACGTCCTCCCAGTCAGGCCTCCACTGACTCACCTCTGCTGACTAGGCCCCATCTCCTAATATCACTGTTAACTGTAATGCCCCCATGATTCCATCACCCTTCAGAATGCCCATGTATGATCGTAGGAGGCCTTGGAGGGGACATTCAGGTATAAACCGTAATGTTTTGCCCCTGGCCCCCAAAAGACTCATGTGCATATTGTTATATGAAATGCATTTAGTCCATCTCTATGAGTTGCCAAAACCCTAACAGTTCCAGCAGTGCTGAAAAATTCAAGTCCAAAGTTTCTTCTGAGATGCAAAGCAAACTCTTATCTGTGAACCCCTGTAAAAATCAAAAAGAAAGTTACAAACTGTCGACATGCAATGGCACAGGGTAAACATTCCCATTCCAAAAGGGAGGAATAAGGGATAGAAGGGATCAAAGCAATGCTGAAACCCAGCAGAGCAAACATTAAAACCTGTAGTTTCGTGTCCAGCACCCAGGGCAAGTTGTGGCAGGCAAGCTGTGACGAGATGCAAACTTCAAATGGCTTGGGCTGCCCTGCCACTATGGAATTGCCCCTGTGGCCTCTCTCTTGGACTGGCTTTGCTCAGCGCCTGCAGCTTTCCTCAGACATTCCACATTCCTGACTTCAACTTTCTTTGGTCTCCACTACACTTTCAATTTCACTCTCACAGCTCCACACACTGCCTTCTCTGGAGCATGTTGCCTGGCCTCCAGAGTTTCTTCTGAAATCTTGGTAGAAGCTTCTCTGACCCTGTTACTCTTGCATTTTGCGCACCCATAAAGCCAGCACCGTGTGAATGATGCCAAGGTCTGCTGCTGGGTCCAGCAATAATCAGGTCCTTTTGCTTTAAGGCTGCCAAGGCTTCTGTGTGCCTGTCTAGCTGAGCACTGCTACCCTAATCCCAATTTCCGTGGAATAAATTTCCTAAACAGCCCTTCTCCAGCTGAGTGCCCTTGTCTGATCAAAGCAAAGCCTTTCACTTTTAAACCTTGTAGCTTGCAAGGAGTGGTATCTTGTGGATTTCTGAGAAACCCTCAAGGAATCTTTCTTGTTTTCCTGATGTAAGTACTTGGCTTCTTTTTTTTTTTTTTTTTGCTTCTTTTTAATGCTAATTTTTTTAGCAACCAAACTTTCTTCATCTTCATGGGCCTTTTGTTTGTTTTTTTGTTTGTTTTTTATGTAGTTCAGGCTGGCCTTGAACTTATTATGTAGCCCAGGTTGGCCTTGAACTCAAACTCATGGCAATCTTCTTGTGTCAGTTTCCTGAGTGCTGGATGGAATTATAGGCAAGCACCGTCACATCCAGCTTCAGGTCCTTTTTTTCTGGCAAAACTGAAAAAATAATTTTGTATTTTATTTTTCTTTTTTTTTTGAGAGAGGGTCTCCTATGCAGTTCAGGCTGGTCTTGAGCTCACTATGTAGCCCAGGCTGGCCTTGAACTTGTGGCAATCCTTCTCCCTCAGCCTCCTGAGTGCTGGGGTTACAGGTGTGCACTGAAAAAATTTTAAATGGGCTTTTTGCTGCTGATTTTCAGTATAAACCTGACTAAAAGCTGTCTGCAGTACCTATGCAACAAACTCAACATTGGACTGTCTTGAAATGTCCTCTGGCAGATTAATTAGTCTTACTCCTTAAACTCAGTCTCCTGCAAAGTCCCAGGCTATGAGCAAAATGTAGATCAATTTTTTTTTTGCCAGAGCATAACACATATGACCTCTAACCCAACTGCTAATGGAGTCCTTGCTCCCAACTGAAATCTCCTGAGCCTGGTCTTTACCATCTGCACTGCTATCAGCATTCTGGTCTTCTGAGTTCTGACCAGTGTCTCATCAAGCCTGGTTTACAACATCTAGGGCTTCTCCAGTCTGTATCTCCAAACCTTTCTAAATTCTTCCCGTGAACCACTTCCAAAGGCTTCTAACCCACCTGGGCAGGTTGTGTCACAGCAATGACTCTGCTTCTCTGGTACCAAAATCTGTCTTAGTCACTTTCCTTATTGTTGGAACAATACTGCAACTTGAAGGAAGAGAAGTTTATTTTGGCTCACGCTTAAGAAATTTCAGTCCATGTTCAGCAGTCTTAAACAGAGAAACCACATGGTGGAAAGGCCTGGGCAGAGGAAAGCTGCTTACTTCATGGTAACTGTGTTACCTTGGATCCAGGCCCACTCCACTTTTCTTTCTAGTCTGCTGTCCCTGATGTCTGGGACATCCTAGGGCTGGTCAGTAATTGGAGCTACATACTTCCTCATTTGTATGAAGCAGGAGAGGGAGTTAGGCTTCTCCATTTATGCCATATAAGCCTGGCCTTCAGGGAACAACTTAGAAGGCATGTCCTTTGCTAGACCAAGCCAGTGGCAGGAGACAGTTTCAGATAGAGCAGGGTCTACTCTGGAGCAGGAGCTGGATACCTGGGTTCTGCTAGGAAGGAGGAAGGTCCCTCCATGTTGGGGGGAGCCAAGTGTCCACCACATCTTGAGGGCAGAGTCGGGAGGGGTAGAGTTGGGAGGAGGAGAGGTCAAGCAGCAAAAGAAGGTTCTGAGAAGGGGATAGATTCTCCTTCTTTCCTTCCTTTCCCTCTATTGCCGTGACCCACCCCAGTGGGAATTGCTAGTTTCTTTATAGGACTTCCACTCCTTGAGAGCACTTCCTGCCATGCCTTTAGATGTGGTTGCTGCCATCTGATGCCCTGATAGTAAGCATCCTGAGGACAGGGATGTGACTTATTCCCAGGGCATAACACAGTTCTAAGTTGGAGGTGACTGCCGGTGGGATTCATTTCTTCTTGCGGTCAACCATGTAGATAATATTTATGGAGAACCTACTTCATGCCAGGAACTGCTCCAGGTGCTGAGGAAAACAAAGCAGACCAAAATCCCTGACTTCTTGAGGCAGATGTTCTAATGGGGACGATAGAAAAGATTTCTATATTACCTAATGAGTACTGAAAAAATAAAGCAGGAAAGAGCTTGGGGGCCAAGGTAGGCCCATTTGGGTGGGTAACCTGAAGGAAGGGAAGGGAAGGACTGGTTATTACAGTCAGCAGGAATGGCTAGCCCAGTCCCTGTTGGGCCCTGACCTGACCTGTCTGAGGAGCTACTGGAAGGCTAACGGGCTAGAAGAAAGGCAGCAGGAGAGAAAGTAAGTGAAGTCTGGCCGGGCTTTAACATCACTCAAGGACTTTGGATTTTGCTTTGAGTGATAAGGGCTTTTAGTGGAGGCGTGACACCAGGTGATGCTGACTGGGTGCAGAATGGACTGTGGGTGTGAGGACAAGGGCAGGCGCAAGAGGTGCTGAGGGAGCCTCTTGCAATGAGTCAGGCAAGTAATGACAGTGGCTTCAACTAAGGGGATTCCAGTGGAGGTGGTGACATGTGTGGGGTTTTGGACAATTTTTAAAACCTTTTTTCCCTATTTGAATATTTTTAAAAGTACAGCTGGTAGAATTTGCAATTTTGATGCCACGATAGGGCTGAGAGTATGACTGAGTGGTTCAAGAGAGATAAGAGGAGAAGTGGTGGAGAGAGAAAGTACGAACAGCCTTTTCAAAGGGTATCGTAAAGGCAGCAGTAGTAGAACAGCCTGAAAGCCCTTGATTTGATCGTCAGGGCATGTATCTGCACACACACACACACACACACACACACACACACACACACACAAACACAGAGCTCTGAAGCTGGGTGTGATGGATAGCACACTGCTGTATTCCCAGCACTTGGCAGGCTGTGGAAGGTGCACTGAGAATTCGAGGCCAGCCTGACTCTGTCTAAACAGAGACAGGGAAGGGGGAGGGCGGCTGAAGGGGAAGGAGGTTTTTCTGTTTTTGTGGGGGGTGGGGGGATGGTACTGGGGATTGATTGAACCCAGGACTTAACACAGAGCTACACATCACCAGTCCTTTTTATTTTTGACACAAGCTCTTGCTAAGTTGTCCAGGCTGGCCTTGAACTTACAGTCTTCCTACCTCAGCCTCCTGGTTGGAATGACAGGCGTGCGCCGCCACTCCCAGCAAGAGGGTGCGTTATTAAGAGCAGTAGAATCATGGCAGTTGATGGAATGATCCAGTAGACAGGGAAAACTTGGTGGTGGGGGAGGTTGTCGGCGCCTCGTCACTTAATGGGATCTATTCCCAAGTTCATTGCGTTAGTTCACTAAGAACAGGGAAAAGAGCAAAGGATTTGGGCACAAATGCCCGTGGGGGTTGGAAGGATACCCTGGGAACCCAAGGATGTTCTCCGCTCAGTGAATAAGACGCAGATTGAGAGCAGGTGTGCACACGGGGTACTGTAGGTCTGGGGAGAGAGAAGAGTGTCGAGCAGTCTTCCGGAAGCGCAGACTGACGGGACTACGGAGACAGTAGGACCGCGGGCAGGAGTACAGCTCACCGGAGTGAGGGGTCGTGACGCCCTAGCCCTGCTCTAAGCGGCCGCCTTTCTCTCCTGCACACCTATCCGTTAGGGTGCGAGTGTAGGGCAGGCGAAACAAGTTTTCCTGAAGTTATGAAGCATCCTTGTGATGCTGTCTGCCCCGAGATAAGAGAGGAGAAAGAGAGCTGCGAGTTTGCGCCGCAAAATGACGCTAATGACTGCAGGAGTTAGGAGTTGAGGCTGAAAAGGGAGGTCGCTTGGCGAGCACTCGGGAGGTGGGTGGAGAGGCAGCCTGCGCGGTGCTCTGTAGGCGCGCAGGGATCCGGAGGTGAGAAGCCGGGCCGCTCAGAGGCAGGTTCGCGGAGGCGCAGGCCCCGGGATCCCTCGGGCCGAGGCTCCCCAGCACGTGGGGACTGTTGCCTAGCGCCAGCTGCGGTGGAGAGACACGGCTCCCCGCACGGGCACCGGGCAGGCGCGGGGGCTAGCGGCGCCCAGGACGGGCTCGGGCTGCCCCGCGCTGGCGCCGCGCACACGGCTCCTCCTGCAGCCGCTCCGGCCGCCCTCCCGCGGACACGCTCGCGTCTCTGCCGCTCGTGCCCCTTCTCCCGCCTACCCCCGTTCCGCCTTCCCTTCCCTTCACCGGGCGTCCCTGGGGCCCGCGAAGTCCGGGGAGCCCTGGGCGCTGGAGAGGCTCGGGCGGAGCTCGGAGCTCTGCGGCCGAGCTGTTCGCCCCGCGTCGGCTGCCCTTCCGTCCGTTCCCGGCCGGGGCAGGACCCAAGCCCCGCCCCGCCGGCCGCGGGGAGGGCGGATCCGGGCGAGGGCCGGTGGGGAGGATCCGCCCAGTAGGTGTCCGGTGTCCTCTCGGCGGGCTCCCACCGGGGTGGGCCACTTCTCCACCCGGGCGCTGCGAAGGCGACAGCTTCCTCTCGGGGCGGCTGCGGGGAGCCGCGCGCTCGCTAGCTCGCTCTCTCGCTCGGTGGGTGCTGGGCCGGGTGCTCCCGCTCTCGCCCTGCGCTGTCGCTGCGCCTCGGAGCGCCGGGGACCGTCCCTGAGCCATGCTGTGCTGCCTGCTGGTGAGGGCCAGCAACCTCCCCAATGCGAAGAAGGACCGGCGCAGCGACCCTGTCGCCAGTCTGACTTTCCGAGGTGAGAGCCCCGGGGCGATTCTTCGCAAGCACCGCCTGGTCTGTGGCCCCCGGCTTGGGCGCCAACCCCAATCGAGGCCCCAGTTTCTTCCTTTGTCAGCGGGGTCCAACCTGGAACTGACAAGGACGAAACGGTGCAGAGCGCAGTGTATGACACAGGGTTTGGAAGTTTTGGAATATTCAAAGTGCTATAATATGTCGGCTGTCGCTTTTCTAAAACGATACCCAGAAGGAATAAAGTCCAACCTCTTACCGGGTGTTGGGCATAAAGGTGGGTTGGAAGTTGGGTGTAGAAGGTAAAGAGGAATCAGGGCCACTTCACTGGGCGTTAGGACAGCAGCTTTGAAAGTTGTGTCATTCATTCATTCGTTATCTTTATTGACCCTGGCCATATCGAATCCACCTTTCTTCAACGTGGAGGAAGAGGAACAGAATAGGATGGCTATGGCCTTGATCCAGGAATTCTTTTTTTTTTTTTCTTTCTTTTGGTGATGGGGATCGAACTCAGGGCTTCTTGCTTGCAAGGTGGGCACTTTAACCACTGAGCTAAATCCCCAGCCCTAATACAGTAATTCTGAGAGCTGTCTAGGATGTTTTCCCAAATTCCAGGAGCTAAGTCCCTGCGTGTGGTGCTTAGACCAGAGACTGTCTCTCTCCAGAAAGCCCTCCTCTCCCCCAGGCTCTCCACCCCTACTCAGGAAGGGAAAGGGAAGAGGAAAGGTCTGTCAAATTGAGAGAAGGAACAATAGCCGTGAGTCAGGACCCCAGTTCTGCAGAAAAAGATAAATAAGGAGAGGAGAGTCGTTTTCCTCCTAGCCAGGAGCTGTACTCTGGGCTTTACAGAATCGAAAGCACATACATATCACAATAGATGGTTCAAAGTGGAGGGGACAGTGGCAAAGACTTTCATAGAGTGTGAAAAGAGTGGGGGTAACAAGGTGCTCTTTGGTTCTGACCAGTGATCTCCATGTAGACTCATGCAGCCCCCTATAATAATGATAGATGAATGGCAAAATTTAACAGAGTTGTGTTTTTTTTTTGCTGTTTGTTTGTTTGTTTGTTTTTTTGAGGCAAGGTCTCTCTATGTAGTCCAGGCTGGCCTTGAACACATGGCGCACCTCCTGCCTCAGCCTTCTGAGTGCTGGGATTACAGGTGTGTGCTACCACACCCGGCTCTGGGTGTAGTTTTTGTTCTTTATTATGGGGGTAATTTCCATGTATTCCTCTTTAAAAGCATGCTTTGGGACATTTTAGATAATGTTGTCATTTTCATTGGTCAGTGCCCTATCTGGGTGTACACTACGTGAGAGCAACTTCAAGGTGAGGTCCTTAGTTCTCCCTCTCCATCAGGTGCTGCCTAGGCCTTTGCTGATGGGGGCAGGGCTGGGTAGCTCAGGGGTAGCTCACTTACAGCATATGTGAATCTGTGGGTTCAGTCTCCAGCATCACCAAGAAAACAATTGTGGGGGCTCGCCATTGTCAGAAAAATACATTCCCCGAGGACACCGACCCCTGGGCTGCATCAGCTGAGGACTCTCAGATGCTGTGAGAGCTTTGTGTCTGTTTGTAACTCATTCAACAGCAGTGCTGTGGTGGCTACTGCTGTCCTTCGGATGAGGGAAGGGAAAGCCCAGAAGTTACGTGATGTGTCCTGGGGTCATGGATAGGAACTGCGGCCCTTGGAGTGGGTGCTGCCCTTCAGCCAGGTGGGTGACCAAATCTGTTGAGCTCTTCTTGGTTGTTGCTCTGGCCCAGGTACCCAGAACACAAGTTTCTGGTGTCTTCTACACATCTCTGTATTACTGTTTAGAAATCCTTCCTATTTATTGGCACTGATCAACCTCTAGAAAAACTCAAATATAAAAGAATGTAACATCTCCAGATGTTCAAAGTCTGTATTTCGAAGCCTGGCGGCATTGCCGCCTTCTCTCTGAAGGTACCCAGGATCCCCTGGCTGTCCTCAGTCTCCTGTCTGGGTGCAACAGCACTTTAGCAGGTCTGCTAGTATGGCACTGTGCTCTGCTGGCCTGTGCTCACACTCAGCTCCACACACAGGATGGCAGGACTCCTGAGGACAGCGATGTGTCCTGTTTGCCCATTGGCACCTCCAGTGCCAAGCACAAGTGGGCACAGTGTCTGTGCCTTTTCTGATCGAGCCTCTAGCCACCCTTCAGATGTGCCCAGGAACCTCGTCAGTCTTAATGTGGTCCTCATATTTCACTGTGCCCGAGAATCACCTGGAGAGTGTGTCTGAAAAACAGACTCCTGGGTTCCATCTGAGTGCTTCTGATCCGGGGCGGGTCTGGAAAGTGAAAGAATCAACATTTGGTACATACTGACTTGAGGAAAAGTGGTCGGAGATGCTGGGACAGGTGAAACTAACGTGCTTCCCTACAGGGCAATCACAATGGAGTTTGAGGCTGAGTTGATGCTGAGGGAAGGGAAGCCACTGGAATCAGACCAGGGTGAACGGTGTACTAGGCTCGGGGCCTCTCTCCCATACCACACCAGAATGGTGTGGGGAGCGTCAAGGAAGCCAATGCTAGACCCCTAGTCTGGAAGCTAAGTCTCCCCCTAGTCCCCCTAGTCCGGAAGCTAAGTCTCCCCCTAGTCCCCCTAGTCTGGAAGCTAAGTCTCTCTGAGTGGGGCTGAGGCAGAGGTGTTTGTGATAGATCTCTGAGTGTTTTGGAAGGCACAGAGGGAACAGCAGCCCGCCTAAAAGAAGCCACCCTGAGTTGTGTACTTGGTTCCAACATGTAGCTTGAACTGTACAAGGGGTGATCAAAATACACAGTGAATGTTTGAAAAAATTTATTACAATAAAAGACATATCGCCATTAATCCCCTTCAAAACACTCCCCGTTGCTTCAAACATGCGTATCTTATCATTCTTGACACTCTCTGAAGCAGCTCTGGAAGTCTTCTTTCGTGGGTGTTTTTATGAGGTGTGATCAAAAATACGGTGAATGCTGCTGTGTGCCAAGTACCTTCTAATGGAAAGACTGGCTCCTAAGAACATTACGGTGTGTCCTCATCTAGTTTTTTTTTTTTTTTAAACCAGATCTGATACTGTTCAGCTTCTGACTCTTCCCCAAAGTCAAAATGATCATAGAAGATAAACCTTTTGAATTGATTGAGACAGTCCACGACATTGAGACAGTCCACAGCAGTACAACTAAAGACACCCGTAGAAGAGGACTTCCAGAACTGCTTCAGAAAGTGGCAAGAATGTGTGATAAGTGCGTTCAAAGCCACAGGGACTATTTTAAGGGGGATTAATGGCAATGTGTCTTTTATTGTAATAAATTAAAAAAAAATTTTTTTAAACACTCACCGTATTTTTTGATCATGCCCCATCTGGGCTGGGCTGGGTCTGAGCTGGCCTCGCTCTCTTTGCAGTTGTTCCCTGGGCATTCCAGCCTCAGATGTAATTTCAGGACCCGCCTCCCAAAATAGACTGTGAGCTCTGGGACGCTGGCCTCTGAGGGTACTTTTTGGCCTCCCTGTTTGGGGACCTCAGGGTACAGGCTATTAAGGAATACTGCTTATACCTTTGTTCTTGTGTTAATTACTTAGTTATCTAAAAGTGCCTGGAGTAACTAGGCTGGCAAATATTTTTGACTGTTCACATGTATGAATGAGCAGCTTCATTTCGTACAGCATCTGATAATCTGTACCTCTCTTCTGCCCTGACCATTTTCCATTCCTGTAATAGGATTATTTATAGTCCTCTATTCATACATTTAGTTCATTGGACAAATATTTGAGTACCTACTATGTGCCGGGGGCTGTTCTAAGTGCCAGGGATGCATCCAAGCACAAAATTTGATCCCTGCTGCTTTGGAGCTCAATGTTTTATCTCCTTGAAAGCCAGATCTGCTGTGTTCCCACCTCTGAATTTCTGCTCTGCTCACCCAGGCTCCTAGCCTAGAACCCAGGAGTCTTAACTCACTTTTTCTCTCCCTCATCCCTCAGATCCTTTCTCCTCCCCACATCTCTCTGGCCTCTTCCTCCTCCTGCCTGCCTTCCCCTGTGTCTCCTAGCAGGACCATGAGGGTCCTACAGTACCATCTGTCCTTGGGGAACATGCCCGCCTCACCTGTCAGGGATGGTGGGCTGGAGGGGCATCGGCCTCTCTGGACTGGATTGAATAGAAGTAACTTAATACATTGAAAATAGCTTTCTGTTTTCTTCTTATAAGCAACATGTACTCACTGTAAGAAATGACAAATTATAAAAAGGCAGGAGGCAGAAATTATATAGACTTCAAATCCTGCCACTTGAATTAACTTAACAATTTTATATATTTCCTTCAAGATATTTCTCCTTTAAAAGAAGTTGACTTATAAAATTTAACACACAAGTAAAGTACATAAAAATATAAATGTATGATTTGACACTGTAGGTTTCACGTAGGGTCGATGTTGTTCCCTGGGGAACATTTGGCATCATCTTGCTTGATGGCACTGGGGGTGGGAGGTGCCACTTGCATCTAGTGAGTAGAGGCCGAGGATGCTGCCACGCAGGCTGCAATGCCCAGGCCAGCCCCACAACACTCACGGTGAAGATTGGCTTGGCCCAGGATACTAATAGTGCCACCATGGAAAAGCCCTGCTCTCATGACTGCATTGCGAAGGGAACACTAAGGTAACATTGCCCAGATCTAGGAACCTTGCTAGCCCCATCCTCCACTAAAATTGCCCAGACTCCCTGCCTTCCTTTCGAAAGGTGATCTCAGCCTGTATTTTCCTCCCAAATGTTTGCATATTTGTATTTTTACTTGAAAATAAACAAGAGGTATTTTGTATGTCAGGACAGTCTATGTAACTTTTAAAAATATCTGCAGAATATTTATTTCTATGGATGCACCATAATGGAGTTACCTAACACCTGACCGATGAATATTTAGATTGTATCACTTTTTATATTTATATCCAATTCCTGAACTATACTCTTACCGTTGGGGATATCCTGGTGACTAGATCTTTATTTGCTTTGTGTAAATGTCAGGAATGGAATTTCTATGTCAGAAGTTATATATGTATTTCAGATTTTGCTGCATTTCCCAAATTGCTCTTCTAAAAGTCTGTACTAACTCTTCTGTCCTATCAGCCAAGAGTGAGAACTTATTTTCTTAAAAGCATGCAAATCTTTAGCAATTTCTTACTGTTCAAACTGTGTTCCTGAGCCAGGAATGGTGGTGCACACCTGTAATCCCAGCACTCAGAAGGCTGAGGCAGGGAGATAGCCACAAGTTCAAGGGCAACCTGGGTTACACAGTGAGTTTAAGGCCAGCATGAATTACACAGGGAGACCCTGCCTCAAAACAAAAAACAAAACAAAACAAAACCCTAAAACAAACAAACAAAAAAACCAAATAGTGTTCAGGGTATTTTAACATTCTTATTTGTATTCATTTCTTACTAAATTGCTTTTTCATTTGCCAATTTTTAGGGAGTATTTGTCCTCTTAATTAGTTGCAAGTGCTCTTTACATACAGTGTTAAGAATATTAACATTTTTGACATTTCCTATGTCTTCCTCGATTAGTTTCTTTAACTTACAAATCAGAACTGGACAGAAATATCTCACCAGTTCTAACTGGCCTTGAGTTTAAAGACCACCCCTCTCGGTGTAATCCTCTGCAGCCAGGATGTGCACCACCCACTGCCCTTCCCGGCCTCTTCTTTCTTGGACTGCGTGGCTCCAACCTGGGTTCCAAGATGGGTCTGGGGGGGCTCCTTGAGGGGGAGAAGAGCAGGGCTCTGCTGGGGATGTGGAGGTTGATAGCTGCCTGGGTCTTGGGGTATACTGGGTTGGGTCCACAGATGGGAAGGTAGAATGTACCTGCCCTTTTCGTTAGGGTGTCTGTGCCAAGAAGTAAAGCAAGAGCCAGGTCTGCCTCTGTCCTTTCAGTTGCTGCTGCTTTCTGGTTGTCTGCTGATACTTGAACTTCTACCACTTTCTTTGTCTTGTGGACATTCTACGGGGTGTCAGGAGAGTTCCCTGCGCAGAGCAAGCCCTCAATACATACTTGTGAGATAAATGAAAGGCTGCCTATAGGTTGCCTGCAGGATCTGAAGGCCCCCAGCATCATCTAAGCAACTGTCTTGTCACCTGGAGGCAGCAGCCGGTACCCGCTCCTGCCCCTGCCCCAACCTGTCCAAATATCCCGTCTTCCTTCCCACTCTAATCTCCATCTCTAGGTGGAGACGCCAGCAGCCACTCAGGTGGTAAAGTCAGAGCCTTGAAGACTTCCTCTGCTCGCCCCCCTCTTTCCTCCCCACTCTGATACTAGCCGGTAGGCCCAGGCCCTCTGCTTGCATCCTTACCATTTCCCACCTAGACTTTTAAAAAACTGTGGTAAGACACACAGCACATAACATTTATCATCTTAACCATTTTTAAGCATACAGTTCAGTGGTACTTTATTACCTATGTTATGCATCTGAGGGTGCAGCTCAGTGGTAGAGCAAGTATGCCTGAAACTCTGGGTTCGATCCTCAGCACCCAAACAAACCTCCCCAAACCCAAACCAAAGCCACACGTAACAAAACAAACAAAAACCACATTTACCCTGTTGTGCAATCGTCTCCATCACTCATTCCCCAGAGCTATTCATATTCCTTAATTGAAACTCTGTACCCATTAAACGTTAGCTCTTTATCTGTGTTTCCACCAGCCCTGGCAACCACCATCCTACTTTGTCTCTATGATTTTGAGTCCTCCGAGTATGTCTTGTAAGTGGAATCATGCAGTATTTGTCTTGTGACTGGCTGAGCCATTCGGTCTGGAGAAGTGCCCCTCTGAGAGAGGGTGGTTCCTTCCCTCTGCCCCCAGCAAGCATGAGCTGTGAACTCTAGAGTCTGTTGCATGACACACTTAAGGCCACATCTCTCAAGGTCAAAATTAATTACCAAGGACAGGACAGGTCTAAATCTATGATGAGGGTGGAGCTACTAACTCCTTCATGATTAGCCATCATGCCTTCCCTTTCCTTGTTGTGTGTAAATCTTGTGCTGTGCTGAGTTGTAGCACCATCAGTGACCCCTACCTAATGTCATCCAGAGGACCCCAGAGTTGGCTCTTCTGACTGGGACTTACTGAAATCTCATCATGGGATTTTGTTTCCCTCATTTTAAGGGAAGACAGGAAGTAGAAAATGGCTGAAAGATGCTTCACCCAGGACTTGACACACATATTGCCCAATTATGCTGGCTGGGAGCACCAGGAAGTGAGTCTCTGAGCAGACCACTCAAGAGAGGCTGCAGATAGAACTGTCCTTGTTACTCTTCTCAGTCACAGGAAGCTGGTCTGTGATAGAGGAGGGGAAGTGGGCACTTAGCTTGGCTCTCATGTCTCCTGGAAACTCTACGCAGTAGACACTCTTATTATTATTGCAGGGGAGCCGAGGCCTAGGAAGGTGATAAGTGCTACCCAAGAGCACATGGTGTGGCTATTATTGAAAGACTCCAAAGCCAAGTGTTCAGCTTCTGTGAAAGCCACAGCAACATGGCCCACAAGAGGGCTCAGAGGGGCCCACAAGGGCAGGCTTGCACCAGCATCAGAAGATAACTCACGCTCCTTCCAGGACGCCCCTCCCCCTGTACCTCCTTCCATTCCACTGTCCACTGGCGCAGAGCCATTCCATTAAGGAAGTCTTATGGCGTTTCCCAAGAACAGTGGTTCTGGCGAGGAAGTGAACTCGCAGGCAACTTTGGAAAGAGAAGGACCCTTCATTCCACACCCACATACTGGGCACCTTGCTAGATACTAAGGTTACTAACACAAATGAAACACAGAATAAACAGCATGGTAGGGGCCGACACAGAGGCACACTGTTCCCCTGCTGTACAGGGCACATGGTCCCAGCTGGCTTGAGAGCACCAAAGAGAGTCAGGGGAGGTTTACCAGAGAGACAGCTGAGCTGGGTGTTGAAGAGTCAGTAGGAGTTCACTGGAATTCACTGGAGTCCTCACAGTGGAGCACAGAGGGGAGGGGAAGGAAAGTGAACTCATATCTGATTAGCCTGCTGCGTGCTGGGCACCGCATTCATCCTATTTTGTTGAATTTTCAGTTTCTGAGGAAACTGCAGCTGAAATCTTAAATGAATTTCCCAAGACTCTTTGAACAGGTCAGAAAGGTCAAAACTACTTTCACAATGACACTAAGAGCTATTTGCCTTTTTTGCTGTCTTGGGATGCGCACTGCAGGCCACGCAGCTATGGAAGATAAAACCGTGGGCACCTTGAAGCCAAGTCAGGCCCTCGGCAGCAAAACATAGCAGTTGTATTCTTTAATGGCAGATACTCAGTTTGTTTATTTTGTTTTTTTTAAATCTAGTTCACAAGGGCATTCACATACGAATGCCCTTGATGAAGTAGAAAAATTTTTAATTTTAATCCTCTAGGGCATGTGTTTACAATATTTCATAAAATGAAGTGGGAATGAGCACAGAGTATTTCTTTTTTTTTAAATAGATTTTTATTAAGATGTATCCAAAATTACACAAACTTACAGGCCATTATACGAGCTTACAGACCACAATACACTGTGCCTTTTGCTTCTAATAGTGAACGATGTAAACAACCACATAGATGCAGCATTAAGTCACAAGCACAGAGTATTTCTGCTGTACACTAAAGAATGAGGTTTGTCGAAAGAAAAAATATTTGCTTAACTGCTGAGTTACAAGCTGAACTAGCCACTGGTTATTTGGTTGTTTTTTTCATGGAATTCCATTTTAGTGGAAGAATAATTAAAAACTATGGTTTTTCAGACATGAGCATTTGGCAGATCTTTTTCTCTTTTTCTTCCTTTCTCCCTCCCTCCCTCCCTCCTTTGTTGCTTTTTTTGTGGTATTGGGGGTCAGATCCAGGGCCTGGTGCATGCTAAGCAAGAGCTATACCCTCACCTCCAAATATTTTCTTGGAAACAAACATGTGAGGCTGCTACTTCAAGGAAAATGGCTAACATGTATCATTTGTTTCTTTAAAAAAACACACACACAGGAATTTTGGAAAACTTGTATCTTCCAGCTTCCCAGATTATAGACTTTTCCAATGAGATTGGTGGTGATATTAATGAATGTGATTTTTTTTTGGTAATGTCTAATGAAATGTTTCAACATTTGGAAAACCTACATAATTCACTTAATAAAAACTTTCCAAATGACCAATGCATTGGAAGTGTTACAGAATCATGAATGGGTAAAAGATCCATTGAAAGAAAGTACAAGATAGAATAAATACTTATAACAGTACAAAATATTCATTGATTGTGTAGATTTCACATGATACCTTTCTTTAAGAAGTTCAAGAATTATTACTTGTTGAGTTTTAATGTAATACATGCACCTTTTTCTAATGCCATATCTGGCTGGACTTTCTTCATGGATAGCAATCAAAATGAGATGTGTCCATAGACTGAATGCAGAAGTAGATACAGTAATCCAGCCAAATATTAAAGAGATTTGCAAAAATGGAAAGCAATGTGTTTCATTTGTGTTGCCTTTGTTTTGGAAGTTAAAGTTATTTTTAATAGAAATATATCACTTATGTTAATATATTTTGGGCTTCTTGTCATTATTTTAAATTAATTACTAAGTTAATATTTAAAATGCCTCAGTTTTAATTCCTAATGTGGTATAATTTGATGGACACAAGCCACCTAAATAAAAGCTCCTTAACTGGGTGTGGTGGTGCACACCTGTACTCTCAGCACTAGGGAGGCTTGTTGTCAGTTCAGGGCCACCCGGGGCTACATAGTGAGTTCAAGGTCAGCCTGAACTACATAGTAAGACCAAAGAGGGGGGAAGCTCTTTAAGTGCACAATCACTGTGAAGAATGATATCCTGGTATCAGACAGCTGGAGAAATACTCCCTCAGGAATCACAGAAAAGGAGCAATCCCTGGTGATCTGTATCATTGCAAAGTCCACCATCTTTTCTACATCATGATTTCAACCAGGAGGAAGGGGGTGTGGGCTCACCCTCTGCATGGAGGGAGGGTTATCAGAATCTCTGGAGGAATGCAAGCGAGCTGAACAACTACTTTCAAGATAATTGCCTCAGAATCTACCAAGTCCTCCCTCTTCTCCTCTCCTCCCAATCCTCCCAGATCCCTTGTCGGTACCCTGGACCCCTCTCTGCTTCCCTCTTTCTTCTCCCTGCTCTGCTGGGTAGGGGGCGACCTTGCAAAGGGCTGTACTCATCAGGCTGAGTAAGCACCAACAAGGCTCCCCTTTGAAGGAGTCGGTGCTCCTGGAGAGATTTCCAGAGATTGGCGGAACTTCCCCGGGGCAGGTGGTACTCAGTACTCTCTCTAAGCTGAGCGGTCCAGGTGGCAATCAAAGGCTCTTCACTGGGGCTCTTGCACAGGTTGGGTTGGACATGGAGCTCCTTAAGGTCTATCGCAAGTAGATGCTCTGTGTCTGAATGAACACTTTCCATTGTCTGTTGAGCATCCAGGCATCTGTTCCTGATGCTTACTGGAAAAGTGACATGTTTAGCACATTCTGTGCCCCTCTTAATGCAAAGTGCTGCAGAACGCAGGTTCACTAGAAGCCTTCTCTCCTTCTCTGGGATTTAGTAGCTCTTTTTCTTTGTGGATTGATATGTCTTTGTGGAAAGATGGGCCACATCTTAGTGGATTCAGTGGGACTCTCCTCACTCTGAGCCTTTCAATCCAGTAGGTGACCCCTTAAGGAGGGAGGCAGAAGCGCTGTCCAGACCTTTTCTTTTCTTCTCTTTTTTTCTTTTCCTGTGCTTTCTTTTTTTCTTTTTTTAATTACTTGGAAAGAAATGTACTTGCTGGCTTGCCAGGCCCAGCAAATGGATCAGGGGCTGCAACCCAGGCCCACCCCTCTCCACCCAAGAAGGCAGTCCCCACTCAGTTACAGACCCAGGCATCAAGAGATCTCCCTAAGCATCTTCCTTACAGCATGTCCTTCGGGACTTGCCCGCCCCACAGCACTGGGTACAGATATCTACCCATCCTGCCCAGATCTGACATCTGGGATCCTGCGCATCAGGTCTCAGCCATTACAGCACAAGTTCTTCTTGTTTACCCAAAGCCGTTCTACATTCTGTCTGGCAGGCAGAGCTGCCTCAGGGCAGCTTGCTTCACACAAACCCCCTCAAGGCCTTGGAGCGGAGGGGAATTTTGTTTTCATGGAGGTAAAATTCACATGCCATAAAATTCACCATTTAAACCATTTAGTAGTGAACAACTTACATGAGTTTTAGGCTGCAATTTTGCACAACTGTAACAATTTAATTCCAGAACATTTTCATCACCCTGAAAAGAAACCCCACACCCATTAATCAATCACTGCCCATTTCCAACCTCTCCTACTTACTCCTCCCTTGAAAATCTCTAATCTGCTTTCTGTCTTCATAGATTTACCTGTTCTGGACCTTTTCTATAAGTGGAATTATACAGTATGTGAAGGTGGATATTTTCAAAAAGAAACATGGAATAATTTCTAGGAAGATTGTTCATTTTCAGAATGAGAACACTTACAATTTTAAAAGTTTATTTAAAAAGTCAGAAATGACAACAGAAACTCATTAAGAAGAGTCAGCCTGAGTGTTTTCTTGGAAAAACATCCTTCTGATGAGGCTGCTGTCTGGCAGTCCCAGAGCTGAGGGAGAGGAGGCCTGTGGCTGGCACTAGACTTTCCTTGGTGGGATTCTGCGGGGTCTCTTGGTTTCAGACGGACTCCTTTGGTGGCCAAGCTAAAGTGTCAGTCTCGGCAGCCGAACCTAGCTAGCTAGAGGCTGCAGGGTGGGATGTGTATCTCCGCTCTCCTTTTTGTGTCTCTGTAGGGGTGAAGAAGAGAACCAAAGTCATCAAGAACAGCGTGAACCCCGTGTGGAATGAGGTACACACATTTTCCACCCTCCCTCCCCTCTCTCTTCTGCCTCTGTTACTGCTGACAAGCTGGTGGAGGGGGCAGCTTTCTCAGTGGTGTCCTCAGGGAGGGGAGAGCTGGTGGCCCACAGTGCCACCTAAATCCTCCTGGTCCTAGTGATTCAGGTGGAGGGTTGTAAATGGAGTTATTGCCCTGTGGTGTGGGTATGGTATGGAGAGCGGTGAGGGGTCCTTTTTCTTTGTTCCTCCAGTCAAATGCAGGATGTTGAGGGGCTTCCTTCCCTGCCTCCTCCCCTCACACAGCCTGTTCTCTCTGCCCGAAACTCACCTCCTCCCTGCCACCCTCCCTGACTAACCAGCCCTCCAGTGGCTCCCACTGGCCTCCGGCCTGTCACACAGCTCTCTGCATATATGGCTCCCACGTGGTCCTCAGAAGCCCTGGCTACTTTATGGGGACAGGTGAAGATGCACAGAGGAGCCTTTACCCTGAGGAGCATTTTGGGACCTCTGATGGGTCCTGCCTGATATGGCACTAACTCGCAATGCCCACTAGGGCCTGGCTTCTGGACAGGGACAATGATCTTGGTCTCTGGGGACCCTACAAGCCACCCGACATTTTCCCAGCTGTGGTTGTGATGCAGCTTCCCGGGGAAGAGTTGGAACTGGCCTGGGAGGGGGACCATGAGCGTGCGCCCTCTGCTTCTGTTGCTTTCAACTCTCACCAACAGCTCCAAAGCTCTAGAACTCTGGAATTCATTCATCCACCCACCTTGCATCTGCTCACTCACCTTCCAGAATCACGCACCTGCTCAAGACAACGAGGGCAAGCCAGACAGCGTCTCATCACCTGAGGTCACAGGTTAAGATACCTTTCTCCTTTCTTCCAGGGCTTTGAGTGGGACCTCAAGGGCATCCCTCTGGACCAGGCATCCGAGCTTCATGTGGTGGTCAAAGACCATGAGACCATGGGGAGGAACAGGTGAGGGGCGATGGGGTGGATGGTCCAGGGCTTGAAGATACAGGCAGGCTGTGGTGGATGTAGACTGCACGGTCTGGCCCCAGAGAGCTGGTGTTTTGAGAGCTGTCTCTCCTGGGCCAGGAGCACAGTCCTTGGTGGATGCTGGGGAGAAACGGTGGCGCGGGAATCTGGCATAGGTACAGCTGGGCCGCCCAGGCTCCAGGGCTAGAATCGGGTTTGTACAGGCAGTATGTGGCACCGGAAGGCACCTGGTCTCCTGCTCCAGCCCAGAGCTCCTGGGGGCGGGGCTCCCTGCCCAGTCCAGGCAGCACACACTCTGGGAGGCGGGCAGGCAGGCAAAGCTGCAGCCAGCACAGCGCCATCGAAGAGGTCCGTGTGGGAGAAGTGGGAATCGAGGTGAGGTTTACGATTTAGAAGTCAGAACAGTAATAACGGGTAACACAGACTGGCGTCTCTCTTGTTGGAGTTTCTGTTATTTCATGTATGCAGCGGGGAGGATTTCCAGGTGAGGAGGAGGACTAGCAGGAGCCAAGTCATGGTGGCACAAGGCCGGCCCCTTCTAGATAGGTGATGGATGGGCAAGGGCAACTCAGCTTGTAGACTGACTGATGGTCCTGTTGATGGTGGGAGTGAGTAGACCGGGAGATGTGGCTGGTAAGCTTGCATAGTGACTGGCTCTGTCAGGGTAAGAGGTCCCTGGTCCCTGGTGGGCATGGCAGGGCTCAGCTGTGTTAGGTGCGAGCCGGGGTGGGTTCATGAGCCCAGTGCTGTTTACGGACCTCTAGGTACAACTGTCAGGCATGGGCGTGCTGTGTTGTGACCCTGCTCACAAGGGAGCTTTTGTTTGGGAACTGGGGCAGCTGGTATCTGAAGCCTGGAGGCCTGGCTGGTTTACTCTGAGGGTGCAGGGGGAGAAGGAGGAGGGCTCAGGAAACTGGGGAGGGTCTCAGGCTCCAAAACACATGGAAAATTTGAAATCTTACATGCTTGGAAGAAAAATTCAACTGCTGCTATCTTTTTGTGGCTGTGTTGACAGTGGGTGCAGAGTACAGTGTTTCTAGGCAGAGTATGGTGAGGATACTCTCACTGGGCCCTCTGAGAAAGGGGCTGCAAGGTTTGGGGCCTGGGCCTGGGCGTGGGCCTCCTCTGCCGGGGGCATCTTGGGCTTATCTCATCCCCCAGCTCTGGAGCTCAGCAGCTCCCACCACACAGGAGCTGGGGGTTGGAATCAGTTCAGGCTGAGCCTCCTTCCCATGCAGATACTTTGTGGAAGACCAGGCAGCCTCTAAAAGCCTGAATGGTGGACCAGCAGGTCAGGGAGGAAGCAACTCTGGACACCAGGCAGTCCTGGAAGGCTCCCTGGAGGAGGCCACTCACAGACTGATGGGCAGGGGCAGGCTTTACAGAGGTAGAAGGGGCGGGTATTCCAGTGTGTGGAAGGGTGCTGGGCTCAGGTCTTACTGGTGGACTCAGTCTCACGCACAGCCCTGAGGGAAGGTGTCTTCAATGTCAGGCCGATGATCACAATAGCAAAGCCCACAGCTGACGCTTCCTGAAAGCTGAACCGAGTACCTGACCCTGTGCTGAGCCTCACATACAAGATCTTTTTGCATGGGGTTGGGTACTACTGTATAAACATCATCATTACAGATGGGGAAACTGAGGCTGGTGATGGTGGAATGATGATTGAAGGGCAGGTCTTTGTTATGTGCTCATGATCCCCGAGCCCCCGCTCTTCTCAAGAGACCCTGGGAAACCCCACACAGTTGCTGGGCCCTTCTGGAGAGTTTGGTTCCCCTGCCATTGCTGGAGTTAAGAGAGTTTAGTGAGGCAGATTGGACGGTCTGGTTACTGCAGGGCACACAGAGGAAATGCATGTTCCATTTTTGTTATCAAACTCAGCATTTTTACAGGTCTCGTGGAGTGTTTCTGAGACCACACATGCAGCAGAAAAGAAGGGGCTGTAAGCATATTTTTGATTTCAGCCATGTGTGGCCCTACTGCCACCCTGCAGGTCCAGCCTGACTACCGCCTCTCCTACGGTAGCCTGGGGCCGCACCCAGGCTGTCCTGGCCTTGTGGGTCACAGGTCCCATGGAGGATGGGTGCACTTTCACAGGTGTCCTCCAGCTCCTGGGGGCAGCCAGCTGCCTGAAAACCAGTTCCCCACAAGACCAGGTCATTGCAGGTTGGTTTGCTGGAAATCAGTTCCTCAGATGTCAATTTGCAGGATGGCTAATTTACTAAACAATTTACCAGAACTTTCTTTCCCATAACTACTTGGATATGTTTTTTATTTTTCCAAACATTTATCTTAATTTTGCATTGCAAGCTATTAAGATTGTAATTAAACTAAGTTGAAATGTAAATTTACATTCATAAATATCTGAAAACTATCAGAGGCTGCCAAAACTACACTGTCCTGAGAGGAAATGATGGGAGCAGATGGAGTCTTTGCTTGACTGCTGCATAGCTGGGGTGACCTGTCTGGAAAAGAAGGGGACACAGGGTCTCTGCAAGGGGATTCGGCAGTGCCCCCATGATTAGACCAGAGAGTACTTTCACTCTTTTCAAAAGTGGGGAAGAATCAAAGTGAGCTAAAAGCATCAAAAAATTCTAAGATTACGAAAATAATAACTATACCAGGAAGTAACAAGAGCAGCCATGTGACAGTTTAGATTTTGAAAGAAAGAGGAAAGTTCAACGAATTCAGCTCAAAGAACATTTTGCACTGAATACCTGCTCCTCGCCCTCAAGTCGTCACTCAGGCCAGGGAATGATGGCGACTGCTGGCACCCAACTGTTCTCAGTTCCCTCTGTGGTTTTGGTGAGGTTCTGGTGGGTCTTCCGGCAGGCAGCCCCTTCTTTTCTGGGTTTCTGGGCCTGTCTTCTGAAAGCCCACTGGGTGTCCTCCCTGGGTCCTCTTCAGAGCAGGTGGCTCCTGGCCTAAGACAGTTCTTCCCTCTATCCAGCCCCTGCTCCCGCTTCCAGACCTCCATCCTCTGCTTCTTCCATCCGCATCTCGAATTCCCCTAAAGGCCTCCCTCATTTTGTGTAGTCTCTCTCTGCACCTCTGTCCACAAGTCTTTTACTTTGCTCCTTTTCTTTTGACTGCTCATCCTCTTTTAATTCATTTACTCCTCTGTTTTTCTTCCTCCAACATCCTTACCTGTCCTCTCCTCTCCTCTCCTTTTGGCTTCTGGTGCATTTGGTGCTCTGTCTTTTTCCTGATGACCACTGGCAGCTTTTGGGTGTTTTCATCAGACCAGACTGGTCTGCTGGACCTCAGTGGGATCTTGGTAAGCCTGCCTGCCATCCATCCATCCATCCATCCATCCGTCCATCCATCTTTCCATGTCTCAAGATTGGGACCTCAATGTGGGAACTGCCTTGGGGATGCTCAGCACCCCACCTACACATGCACCCATGAGTGGGGCAGCCCGAAGCCTGAGGAGCCCCAGAGCCAATTTCAAGAGGATGGATTAGCTTTGTGTGGACAAAATTAAGTTTCAAATTTGCCTGTAAAAGTAAGCTTTGGTCCCAGAGATGGAAGAAACTCAGGCCAGCCCAGCTGCAGTACCTGGAATGCTGTTCTAGGTTTCGCTGGATAGCTTCCTTTTTACTGTAGGCTGTTCAGAAGGGATCTAGAGGGGAGGTGACCCTGGTCCCTGCCCAGGTCTTTGGCCTCTGGGATATTCAGCCCAGATGTGCTGATTTCACTGGTTTGGGGCGGGCCGCATGGCTGTGCCCCAGGTTGACTGTTTTCATTATGCAGCTGGGCCAAGAGCTCTTGATCAGGCTCCGGACTCCAGAACAGGCTGCCCCGTAGAACTTTCTGAGATGATCGAAATGTGGTGTCAGGGTGGGCAAGAGTGACTGAGGAGCCCAATCTTAATTTTTATTTAATTTTAGTGACTTAAATTTAAATAACTCACTGTAGTTACTGGTTACTGCAGTGGACAGGGCAGCTCTAGCTTTTAAGAACAGTGTTGCAATGCCGGCTGCCTCTTAACATGAGTCTAAAAAAATACCAGTGTCTGAGCTCCACACCAGATGAATTAAACAAGAAATTCTGCAGTGCCTGCAGTGACAGCGCTTTGGGATGCTGCCCAGAGCGGCCGAGTGTACTCCGGAGAGCCTGCAGGGTTATGGCAGTTTGGCCTTGGACAAAGGGACCACTCTCAGTTTTTCCATGGATTTACTAAGCAATGAATATAAATGCTCACTCTTGTACTTGTTTAGATATGTAACTATCAGTGGAAAAAAAAATTACCCTGAGATGATAAAAATAAATAAAACAATAAGTACTAAATCAAATAAACTGAATAATAATATGTAACTATTTAATAAAGTAAAAATAATACAAATTATAAAGATAAATTGAAACTGCACATTTTAAAATTGTTTAAATAATTAAAATAAAATAGTAATATGTGATAAAACTTGATGTTTGGGGGGGGAACCCTCCAAAAAAAAAAAAAACAAAACAAACTAAACTGAAATCAGTGTTGAGGTTTTTTTGTTTTTTGTTTTGTGGTACGGGGGAGTGGATTGAACTTGGGTCTTTGCACTGAGCTACATTCCCGATCCTTTTTTTTTAAATTTTAAGCCAGGATCTTGTTAAATTGCTGTTTCCCAGGTAGGACTCTAACTTGTGATCTTCCTGCCTCAGCCTTTGGAGTGCTGGAATTATACAGGCATGTACCATTGTACCCAGGGTGTGATGGGAAATTTAAACAGAAAATAATTTTTCCCAATAAAAATAACTTTGGTAAAATGCACATGGTTTAAAAAAAAAGAAGAGGAAACAGTTTAATTGCACTATGTAGAGAGTTAGTGAGACCCTGTCTCAAGATAATAAATTTAAAAAAGAACTAGGGAATCTAGCTTAGTGTGAAGACACTGAGTTCAATCTCCAGTACTACCAAAACAAAAAACAAATAAACAACGACAAAATAAACATGGAAGAATAAAATCTCGAAGGGATCAAACATCTATTTGGCAAAACAACTGGGTTAAAATGATGCTCATTTTGACCTCAGTAACTCACTAGCCCCAAGCCAACCGGGGGAGGTGGTGGGGGAACAGATTCAACACAGACACTTACAGAGCACTAAGGTAAATGAGACTGTTCTAAATCTTGCATGGGACAGATTTATATTATTATTATTATTCCTTGTTTATCTGAAATACAAATTTAACTGAGTACCTTGTATTTTTTGCGAGGGCTGCTGGGGATCAAACTCAGGGCCTTGTGCTTGCTAGGCAAGTGCTCTACCGCTCTACCTCTGAGCTAAATCCCCAGCCCCCTGAGGGCCTTGCATTTTATTTGGTAATTCTACCCACCCACCAACGTGACAGTCCCCCTTTCTTTAATCAAGCAGCATAGAAGGAATTCTGAACTTTCACCAAGAATTGGAGGCACGTGATTACCTTTAAAGAAACTTCCCTTCAGGTGTTCACATTACCATTTTCCATGCAGAAGTACAATCAGTGTGACCACTCACTGCCATTTAATGACCTGATAGCGCCATAAGATGGGTCACTGGGGGCCTTTTTACCTGTGCGCGGACACTCCCTTCCTTCTTTCCTCACGGTCTGTCAATCACAGCTCCTGCATCTGGCTGGGGCCCAGGAGGCAGCTTGAGAACCTCCCCAAACACAGCCGCTCCTTCACCTCCTTCCGCCTCCAGCGGCTCCTCTTCCCACGCCCACACTCGCTGGATGACTTGGTCCTGTGGGATGAGTGTGGAATTTGAGAAGAGAATAGGAACTAGTTTCAACGTCAGTGCGGCCTTTGGCAAGTCATCCAAGTTCCTCGAACCTCTGTTTCTTCCATTCTTACAGAGTATTAACTCAAGTGCAAAGGCACAGTTAAAGCACCTACCAGAAAGGGGCACTCTGTGCATGTTGGTTCTGCTTGGCGTAGCTCTGACTTGAGCCCCTTTCTGCCCTCCTGCTGGCCAGCTGCTTTAAGTCCTGCTGCTCCAGTCCTCTCCCCTCGAAGGCTGCGCTCAGCCAGCCACAGTTTGTAAAAGGTCTAAGTCCTACTGATTCATAGCTGGCAGCGTGGCTTCATGTGCTGCCTTTGGGAACTTGGGGGATGCTGCTTTAGAGCCCAGGTTCTGCTTAGACACAGACAGGAAGTGCTCAGGACTAGCATGTGGCACCAGAACAGGCTGTGAAACGCATCTTGGGAATGGCAGGTCTTCACTGCAGAGACGACTATCTCCTGGAGTAGACTGTAGTGTCTCAGTTGGGAGGTGAGGGTGACTTAGCGCTCCTGTGACAATGAACTTAACGCATTGTGGTGACGTGGGGATTTCTCAGAAGGAGCTGAGCTTGTGTCTCCGCCCTGAGATGGCACAGGAGGTGGCAGAGGTGCCTTGGGGAGTGGCCTGTGCAGTCGGTACCTGTCACTCATGCCTGGACTGTGCTGACGTGATTGACAGCTCTGTCCTTGGAGAACCAGGGGGACTAGGGGTCCCGGCTGTCCGGACCCTGGCTGGTGGCGTGAGAATGAGGATCAGGGGCTTGTTCTGTGACCTCACTGTCAGCAGCGAGTCCCTGGCACAGTCTGTAACCTGAACCCCGAGAGCATGTGTCCTCATCAGGACAGCAGCAGTAACTACGTATGTTGCTAGATTGTTGTGAAGTTTAAATAAGATAATGTATATGTGCCAAATGTACTCAGGGCTTGGAGCACTAAAGGCGTTCAGGTTATGGGGGCTGTTCGTAGGAGCAGGATACATAGAGACGCACATACATACACTACACAAGTGTGTGAACATTATCTGTGTGCCCCATGTGGACGTGTGGTGGTACCTGAGTGTGCCTCAACATGTTGCACACATATGCATTTTAAAAACCCTACAAAAGTAAAAAAATATGAAGCAAACTTTTTTTGTTTTTTGAGACAGGGTCTCATCATGTAGTTCAGGAAGGCCTTGAACACACTATGTAGCCCAAGTGGGCCTTGAATTTGCACTGATCCTCTTGCCTCAGCCTCCCGACTGCTGGGATTACAGGTGTGCACCACCATGCCTGGCTTTTGTAAACTTCGTTCTTAAAAAGTTATAAAGGGATCAGGGATTTAGCTCAGTGGTAGAGCACTTGCCTAGCAAGTGCAAGGACCTGAGTTTGACCCCCAGCAAAAAAAAAAAGAAGTTATAAAGGAAATAGCACAAATACTCCTACCTTTCCCCCATCCATTTCTTCCCTTCCCTTTAGAGGGCATCAATTGTTAACAACTTGGTGCGCATCTGTCTCAGCGTTTCCTAAGCATATACAAGCATCGGTTTATACCTATTTGTGCATTTGCTTATATAAAAATGGAATTACGCTATACATATTGGACTGTACTTCATCACTTCATCAGTTTCTCTTTCCCAGGTCAATATGTCACTTGACAGTTTGTCAACCTCATTTTTCAGTAGTTGTGTGGCATTCCAATTTGGGGGCACTGTAATTTATCCCACCATACCCTATCAACTGGTGGTCAGTTTCCCTCCAATTTCTTGCTCTCAAAAGATCATCCAATGAACAATTTTGTCCTTGAGTTTTGTTTTTGTCTTTTGGGGTTTTTGTTGTGCTGGGAATCAAAGTCAGGGCTTTATGCTTGGTAGACAAGGACTCTGTCATTAGCCAAATCCCCAACCCCAGTATCTTTGAGTTTTTATCTTCTACTGTTTTATTTAAGGATAAATCACTAGATTGAATGATATAAATATATACAATTTTTGTGGATTCTGCAAATTACTATTCAAAAGTGTCTAAATTTATGTCCACCAGCCATCTAAAGAAATGCCTGCCAATATTTTGTTTTTGCTAATGTGTTGGGCAAAAAAAGGTATAATTTGTATTTCCGTGACTTACTTCTAAAGTTGACCATCTCTTCATACACTTATTGCTCATATGTATTTCTTGTTCAGTGAATTGCCTATCTTGTATTTTGAGCACTTTGTCTTTTTCTAATTAATTCATAATGATTTTTTTTTTAGGATCTTTTTTTTCTTCTTTTTGCTGTACCTGGAATTTAACTCAGAGGCATCCTACTACTGAGCTGTATCTCCAGCCCTTTTTCCTTTTTATTTTGAGACTTGGTCTCTCTACATTGCTCAGGCTGGCTTTAAACTTGTGATCTTCCTGCTTCAGCTTCCGGAATAGCTGAGATTACAGGCATGCCCCGCCCTGTCTGGATATGTAGGATTTTCACTAGAAATATTGACCCTGGTCTGTGAGGAGAGCATTTTTCTCTGCCCATCAGTTGCTGTGTGATAGTACATCCTCCCATGAGAATGGACACTCACCCAGATGTGTGTGCGCGTAGACATTCCAAAAGGCAGAGCTGCAGTTTGCTGTTGCTAATTTGAGACAAGGAGGCCTGAGTCATGAGTTCAGCCTATGGTTTTACCCAGTTGATTTACTGGCTCCTTTTTCTGGAATTTGTGGGAGGCTGTTTGTGGCGGGAATATTTACAGTTCACTATCCCATTGTTCTCAGTAGGCTCAAAAGCACTAGCCATATCCTTATTTTCAAGGATTTTTATAACTATAGTATGTCCTGGATTCAATCCAGGACGTCCGTAGATTTGAGAATAATTTTTCTTTTGTCTTTCTCTGGACTGACGTGGAAAACTATTTAGAGTTACCCTTGGGCAGCCCCCGGGGAATCAGATGCTGGCAGGAACGCTGCCAGAGGCCAGACGGGCTTGGGGTGCAGAACGTCCTGCTGTCCCTCATTTCCTACGCCTTACTGCCAGGCGCACACACGGAGGCCCGGGGCTCAGCTCACAGATATTTCCTCCCCCAATACAGAAGGACGCCTGGAGTGTATGCACGTCCTGCCTGCAGAGGCTCTTGTGGCTTTCCCGTTTTGCCTGACTGATAAGGGGAAAAGGCAGCTGAGTCAGTGAATTGAGCTGTAACATGTATGGTTGAAACTGATTTGTCCTTTTCTTCGTTTTAAAGACTGAGAAACTGACATGTGGTGACCCTTCTGGAACATTAAAAAAAGAATTTCAAACTTACAGAAAGTTGCAAAAATAGAAAAACCATAAAGCTTTGCTCAGATACCCTTACTGTAAACTTTTCACTTCAACTTGTTTACAGTTTCTCCTGTTTGCCTTCTTGTTTCTTCCTGCTTTTTTCTCTCTCTCCCATTTGAGAGTAAATGATATTCATAATTTACACCTAAATACTTCAGTTGTTCACTGTCCGCCTCAACCTCCTGCCCCCAGCCCTGCCCAGGGATTGAACCCAGGGCCTTGTGCATGCTAGGCAAGCACTCTACCACTGAGCCACATCCCCACCCTTTCTTAAAACAATTTTAAAATTTTGAGACAGATGCCCAGGCTGGTCTTGAACTGGCGATACTCCTGCCTCAGCTTCCCAAGTGCTGGGATTGTAGGTGTCTGCCACTGCATCCAGTCTTCAGTGTATACTTTTTTAGAATAGGTTCATTCTTTTACATAACCATAGTACAGTTATTAACTTCAGTAAATTTTGCATGGGTAAATTTGATTTGTCTAATCAACTCTTTATATTCCAATCCTGTTGTTATGGTTTGTATCATGATGTCCCCACAAAGCCTCATGTGCTCATAGGCAGAGCTTTTGAAAGGTGATTGAATCATGGGGATGCTATAGCTTAATGTGATTTTAGGAGGTTGGAAGAGTTGGGTCACTTGGGGTGTGGCCTGGAGGACATACCTCCCTCCCTGGTTCCTCTTTTCTTTCTCTGCTGAGCCACCATGACTTCAGCAGCTTTCTTCTGTAGCAGGCCCTTTCTCCATACGACTTATGACTTGGAGCCAGCAGATCATGAACTCTAATTGTGAGCCATAATAAATCTTTGTTTCTTATAGTTGTGGGTGTCAGGTGTTTGTCCCAGCAATGAGAAAGTGACTAAGATGGATTTTGGTATCAAAGAAGTGGAGTCATTGCTGTGACACTACCTGGCTGTGTGGTTCAGAAGCCTTTGGAATTGTTTCAGGAGAAGAATTTGGAAAGATTTGAAGATGTGGGCTGGAGACACCCTAAAATGTTGTGAGCCAAGCTTGATGGTAGATTTTGGTGGAGCTCAGAAGATCAGCATGCTCATAGCAGTGTAGATGGTAAAGACAGGCTCAGGAGATTTCATTTGGGAACCGGGTAAAGACAGGCTCAGGAGATTTCATTTGGGAACCGGGACTCCATTAGCAGTTGGACTCTAGGCCATGTGTGTTATGCTCTGGCAGAAAGTTTGCCTACATTTTGCGAAAGTCCTGAGACTTTGTGAGAGACTAAGATTAAGGGCAGTAGACTAATTAATATGGCAGAGAAAATTTCCAGGCAGTCCAATGTTGGGGCTGTGGCATGAGTACTGGTGGCATCTTTTAGCCATATCTACTGTGAGAAACTGGAGGAAGGTTCCTGTGGGTGCGACTTGGGGAGATGTATTTTTTCCTCCTTTTTCTCTCCACTTACTGACTGCCCCGAAGTGAACAGCTTTCCTCTGCAGTAGCCCCTTCCCCCATGCTGCTTCTTCCCTGAAGTAAGCCAACTATGGACTGAAACCTCTAAAACACATGAGCCAAAGCAAACTTCTCTTCCTTTAAATTGAGGGTGTCAGTGTTGAGAAAAATGATAAGACACTTGTCAATTGACCAAATAATTTTTTTTTTTAATAGTAATTCTCCTCCTCCCTTCTCCCAAGAACAGGATCCAATCTGGTGTCCTATACTGAATACTATCATATGCCCATAGTCTTTTTTAATCTGAAATTTTCCCATCTTTCTCTTTCATGACAATTTACCATGTTTGAATAATGTAATATCCCTATTGTGGTTTCATTTGGCTATTACTTCCTGGCCAGGATGCTGCCTGAGCGATGTGTCTACTTCAGAATCTGGAGGCATCTGATGCAACTCCTTGGGGATGTTAATTTCAATCATTTGGTCAAGGTGTGGTGTGATGTTTTCCAATGTACATTTACTGTTCTTTCTTCCTCTTGAAGTCTAAGAGATGTTTTAAGACCTTGCAAATATCCTGCTTCTCATCAAAATGTCTCCCTAGATTCAAAATCTATGAATTGTTTTTGCCCTATCCAGTCTCTGCCGTGACAGTTGTGAGCTAATTGCTTGTCTCCAGAACTCCTTCCACCTGTGCTAGTCTGTGCTGCGTAGTTCCCTGCCCACGCTGTTGGCATCACAATGGGGCTGGTATAACACTCATCTCTACACTGTGACAGCCATGGTGGACTCTGGCCATCCAACCCTTTCCTTGAGCTCACCCCTGTTGAAAGACTACTGGGTCACCAAGTTAACTGTCTCGTGTCCTCCCTCTATGAAGGGTGGTTCTGGGGAGAGGTAGAAGCCTGTTCTGGGATGCATGATTTTTATTTATTTATTTATTGTGCCAGGGATTGAACTCAGGACCTTGAGCTTGCTAGGCAAGCACTCTAACCACTGAGCTAAACCCCCAGCCTCTGGGGTGCATCATTTTATCAGAAAGTCCTTCGTTCTGCAGGGCCAGTGTTTCTCCCAGAAATTTTGAGGTTCTTATTTCTATTCTGCTATTAGGAATGACCAAAAATAAATCTAACCTGTTACACGTGACGGCACTGAGGTCATGATTCAGTGTGACCCTTAAAGTCATTTGATGAGGTGACAATGTGCAGTGGAAGACAGAAGGAGGGTGAATAGGATGGGGAGGAATGGAACCAGCCTTTACCAAGCCCTGCTATGCTGGCCCACACAGGTGCAGTGTCAGGTCTGTGGACTGAAATTTTGCCAGAAGCCTCTAGAGTGTGCGTGATTCCCTGAAGGTGCTGGGGAGGCGGTCCTGGCACCTACCACCGTGCCTGGCCTGCAGTGTGTGCTGACTACATGTTTGCCGAGTGAGAAACAGCCTCAGGGAGGTCTTGTAACTTGTGCCCAGCCACATAGCTACCAGGCGACAGAGCTAGGTGTCTAAACCAGGTGGGACTTGACAGCTCCTATTCTTAATCACTGAGTGATAAATATTGGGTTTATTCTTGGAGAGTAGTTCAGGAAGAACATTTTAAAGGTATCGCCATAGATTGAAAGGTACATCTTGAGAAATGTTGGGCTTGTACCTGTGACTCTGTAGAGCTGGCCACCTGGGGTGTCCCTGGAGCCGCGTGTCCTGCCAGCCTTCTCGGGTTACCTTCTTTTGAGGTACTGGGGGAGGAGGCTTTGCCAGTCTAAGCCACACCCGCTTTTCCTGACTTTCTCTTCCAGCCTGGCTGCCACACCCTTCATTCTTTAGCCCAAGGCAGCACTGGCATGGACAAGGCCCTAGGAAATGGAGGGGACCTACCACCCCAGTGGTGCAGAGACCACTTTCAGTGGGACTTTGGCTCCATTAGGGGTCCTCAGCCACCTCGCCCAGGGTTGTCTCCCTTTGACCCACCGGCTTCTCTAGAGTCGCAACCCGCTGCCGTGGGCCCAGGCCTGCACCCTACACGGAATGCTTCTGTTACCTTTCTCCTCCTTTCTGAGGGCCTAGGCCTTCAAGACCACCCCTGAAAACTCCAAATACTATCCCAGTGCAGTGTAGACTGCCAAACCTCTCAACTCCTCTTCCTCTGAGAGTTTAACCCATCTAAAAAGTACACTCAGTGAGATTTAAGGGTTTTTTTTTTTTTTTTTGAGACAGTCTTGCTAAATCGCTAAGTTGTCTAGGGTGGGCTTGAATTTATAATCTTCCTGCCTCAGCCCCCCAGAGTCCTGGGATTACAGGAGTGTACTACCACACATGGCTTCAGTGAGCTTTCTAACAGCTTTAAAAAAATGTCCACTTACACCTGATCTTCCCGACAAGGAATTAGCAGGCTCGTATTGTAAGATGTAGGCTTTATTATTAGTTAGGTATTACCAGATGGGGGTTCTGGGGGTTTTCTCTTTAGGTCATTGGTATCCTGAACAAAGAATTAGACAAATCACACAGAAAAGGCAGTGAGGGTATAGATCTATTGAAGGCGAAAAACAAAATATCCTCTACAGGGTGAGAGCAGGCTGGTGAGGAGGGCTCACAGTGGCATCAAGGATAAAGGGGAAAGGGACTTTGGTATCCAAAATACCTGGATTGGCCTCTGCCTCACGTAAATATGGCATTGGGACAATTGTCCTATCAAAAACTTACTTGACCTCACACTAGATGTAAATCATCCTACTGAAGAACTCATGTGGCTTCTCGCTAGATGTAAAGGAAGGATCGAGAAACAGTGTCTTTTGATTGATCAGGCCCATATGTAAATGAAGGATCGGGAATAGTATCTTCTGATTGGCCCTGACAACTGTGCCAGATTCAAACGAAGGTCTAGAATATCACTTTCTGATTAGTCCTGTGTGCAGCGCTCTTGAGCCGGAAGCCAGAAGCCTAGCATTATTTTGGGTCCAGTGTTCTGTGCATGTCTTTTCTTTTTAGGAAACAACTCACTCAATGATTGGCTGTGGGTTTTTATGACCCTTGACACCTTCTGCCTGGTTGGTTGTGCAGTTTTTCCCAGCCCTCATCTCCTACCTCCCAGGTGTGGTGAGGCCAATAGACCAGGAGATGACTGGATGAAAAGGTGGTGTTACTGTAGTTCCCCAGAAGAGGGGATATGCTGTGCATGGAGGGCCATGTGGGGAAGTGCCAGGGTCAGTTAGGAGGCAGAAGGAGTGAGGGAAACCCTAGGCCAGAGCGTTTATGTGGTCTGCACAGAAAGGAAGCGAGACAGGGAAATCAAGTTTAGGACTGGCAAGTTGGCATCATTTCAGTGGCCTCTGGGGTATTGGAGTGTCCTAAATTGCTGGTACCTGGCCCTGCAGTGTTTAAGACAAGAGAATATGGTCCGTGAATATGAGAGCCCCAAGAGGAGGCGGTGGTGTGGGGCTTTGGTTTGGCTGGAAAAGCAAGGTTCACATTCAGGTCAGTCCTTTATCTTCTTCAGGAACTGACCAGGCATGGGTGGGGCGGTCCCTCCACGGTCACTAAGGCCCCAGTGGTCAAAGCATCAGAAGTACAGAAAATCAAAAGGCATGATGAATACAGCTGGGAATTAGGTTTTTAAAAAAGTTGAACCAGATCAAATTTATCAGTGGAGCTGGGCATGGTGGTGCACACCTGTAATCCCAGCACTCAGGATTACAGGCCAGCCTGGGCTACATAGTGAGTTTAAGGCCACCCTGAACTACTTAGAGAGACCTTGTCTCAAAAAAAAAAAAAAAATCATCTGCGCTCCCCTTCATAGAGATTAAATAAGCCAAGGACATTTTTATTTCTTTTATAATGCCTTCATGGTGCTCTGAGGTGTCTCCTGAGGTTCAGCGTGGGGTTCAAAGCAAAGCCTTTCACGCCTTGCTGTTTGTGTGAAAACACACGAGAGAAACATATTTTCAAGTTGCAGCTTCCTCGACTGCACAATGGACCAAACTAATACTAATACTTATCCACATGCCTGGTGTCTGCTGGACTGTGGTAATCTCTCTATCGAGCGTGTAACCATTTTAGTAGAAGAGCAGCTATTAGAACAGAAGTTCCATGGGGTTAGAGACTTTTTTGTTGGGCTAAATGATTATTTGCTAAATGAGTAAAAACTAAGATTATTAATGTGTTTATATATTGGTTTATATTTCATTTTTGATTTAGTAAAAGCCTTTAAGGAATTAGGAAACCAAACTATATTTTTAAAAGACGGTGAAAATTCTCCCTGTCATCTTTGTCCACCATCTGCCCAGTTACTGGGGTATCTTATGCTAATTTGCTACATGTATCCAGCGTGTCATAACAAAATCAGGGTAGCTAACATAGACATCTCCTGAAACATTAAACACCGTTTTTGATTTACATATAATAATTATACATATACAAGATGTTCTGATGGAATCAGAGTAATCAGCATTTCCATCTCCTAATCATTACTTTGTGTTTGAAGCCTTCAAGCTCCTCTATTCCAATTATTCATAAAATATATAACAGGTTACTGTTCCTCCCTCCCAACTGTGCTGTGGAATATGAGAATTTATTCCTCCTACTCAACTGTGTCTGGGTACCAGTTATCCAAACCTACCGGTGTCCTCCCTCTCCCCTACCCTTCCCAGCCTCTAGTAGTCACTGTTAGAACTTCCAATCAGCCTTAAAAAAAATAAAATCACATAAGAGGGGACATGCAGAATTTGTGTGTGTCTGACATAATGTCCTCTATTTCATGCATTTTGCTGCAAATGTTAGGATATCACTCTTTATTATTATTTTTTTTCAGATGCTGGGGATTGAACTCAAGGCCTTGTACTTGCTAGGCAAGCATTCTACCACTGAGCCAAATCCCCAGCCCCAGGATACCATTCTTTTACGGCAGAATAATATTTCATTATGTATACATCCCACATTTTCTTTATCCAGTCATCCATGGATGGGCACCTCGGTTGATTTTATATTTTAGCTCTAGTGAATAGTGCAGCCATAAACATGGGTGTACAGGCATCCCTTTGATAAGTCTGATATTATTTCCTTCGGCAATATACCTTGACATGGGCTACTTAGACCATAGAGTAGATCTAGTTTTAGTTTTTTTTTTTGAGGAAACTGTACTGTTCTCCATAGTGGCTGTACTAATTTACATTCCTGCTGGTTTTAGTTTCTTATGTATCATTCCAGAGTTCTTATTGCTTAATAACCAATATAGAGTCTGACTTTCTTCTTTTTCACGTAGAAGGTAGCATATTATGCCCACCCCTTTGTTGGTTTGTTTGTCACCCAACAATGTGTCTTGAAGATTTTCCATCTAAGTTTACGGTGAACTGTCTTATTATTTTTATAGGTGTACAGCACTCTGTTGTATCAATGTGCTATACATATCTCTCATGATGAACATTTGGGCTTTCCCTTGTATCTGTTCTTACAAACAATATAATAAGCCCCAATATGGTAAGTAAATTTACCTTGCCACCTTAGTTCCCACCCTCCCCTATGCTGTTTAATGCTGAGGTTTGGAGACCACCATCTTATTCCTCCTCTCGGGTCTGAAAGAGCAGCAACACTCCTGGACGGTGACTTTGAGAACTAGTTCCTTTTTCATGAGGGAAAACTGTGTGCCCCGTGGATACTGAGTGACTCCCCCTCTTCCACCCTGATTTCTGACTTCCTTTGGGATGGAGCAGTTTTTTCAGCCTCCGCACTTTTCTCACACCCACATTCTGGTGGCTCCAGAATACAACAGAGCTAAGAGAGATGCCCGGGTCAGGGGAGGCTGGGAGGGCCAGCAGCATTTTTCTACCTGTAGGCTGCAGGGGGAGGGGTTGGGCCCATCGGTGCTTTCTCACCAGCAGTGCTTTGCACATACTCAGCGCTGGCTTTTAGGTCCTTCTTTGCCTCACTGGACTATTGAAACCAGACCGGTGCCTGCTGGGCCTTGGTTGGCACCCACTGAATGCGCAGTATCCCTGATGTGCAGAAGGCCCTGGCCTCAGACCCTGTGCCTCTGTCTTCATCTCCAGACAGGACAGGTCAGGGTCAGGGCTCTTTAAGATGTGAGACCCACTGAGTAAGGCCAGCAGGGGCTTACTTCTCTATATTTGATGAGATCAATGGATGAACAAAGAGTGGTCTTCAGGTACCCTGTGACCTAGCCTTGAACCCTTCCATCCTCCCCAGAGAGCTCTTCCTCCATGCCCACCTTTGGCCTCTCCCCTGTGAGTAGTGTTTGCTCCAGGCCCACTAGCCGGGCTCTGGGCTTCTGGACAGGAAGACTGCAGCCTTTCCTCTTAGGGGCGTGGGGGCTGGTGGCACCTCCAAGGGACTGGCCACAGGATCTGCACAGGGTGGGTGTTGGAGGGTGTATTTCATGGCCCAAAATGGGGCCTCGGGAGGAAATAACAAGCAGTCAATCCTGACATGGTCTTGGGGGCAGCCCGGAGGTGCCTGGGCTGGCAGGGGTGGGGCAGGTGCTTCCTTCTGCATTTCCTCCCATTGTTCCCTGCCCTGCTTCCGGGAATTCTCCTGGGTTTGGGTGGGCTGGCTGGGCTGCCAGCTAAGGAGGTGGAGGACACTGGCTTTGCTCTGGGCCTCTGTCCTGGGTTCCCAAGCTGGAGCTCCCATCACAATGTACCGCTGTCTGGTCAACCAGGCCTCCTATCTGTCCTCTTTGCTGTTGTTGCCAGCCCTGGCCTCCTTTGTCCTCAAGGTTAGAAGCCTCAGAGCTGTGGGATTGTCCAGGGAATCTGGAGGAGCCCAGGGCTGGCTGCTCCATCTACCTGCTTGAACGAGTCACCCAGATCTGCTCCTCTAGTTTACCCGGGAAGGCCAGGGTGACTCTGATTTCTGATATCCCACGGACTCATGGTCCTCCACACCTACTCTCTGGTCTTTCTGACCTTCCTTGGGTCATGAGGACACTTGTCAGTATCCTGGTGTGTAGGATAAAAAGTCCGAGGACCTCTGCTTAATAAGCTATGGTACAAAGCCCACTTTATACTTCCAGGGAATATAGCACAAAGCACATTCTAGAAAATATGACCTGTTGTGAGGAATCTTAGAACCCTGGGTGAGTATTAGTAAGGACCCTCCCTTTAGTCCCTTTTATAAAGAAATGTGAGAAAAATTGACTTTAAACACATGCTATATTATTTTCTTCCTAGCAAGGGAAACTGCAAGGCATCCAGCGTGTGCCTGCTCTAAGAGGGATGGAAATAGATGGATTTTATTGTTGAGAAGCTTATACAAGTGGCCGGTTTTAAATTTTTGTGTGTGTATGGGGTAAAATATGTATAATAAAATCTAGCACTTAATAATCTTTAACTGTACAGTTCAGTGGCATTTATGTTGTGCAGCCATCACTTCTATGCATCTTCAGAATTTTTTCATCTTCTAAACTGAAAATCTGCACCCACTAAATAGTAACATCCCACTGCCCTGTCCCTCAGGCCCTGGCAACCACCATTCTTCTTTCTGTGTTCATGAATTTGACTACTCTAGGTACCTCATATAAGTGGAATCATACCATATGTCCTTTTGTGTTTAGTTTATTTCACCTAGCACAAGGTCTCCAGGATTAGCATGTGTCAAAATTTCCTTCTTTTTAAAGACTGAATAGTGCTCCATTGTACTCAGCATTATAAATATTTATCCATCTCTCCATTCAACTTGGGTTGCTTCTATCCTTAGTATTATGAATAATGCTACAAACATTGGTATGCAAACATCTGAGTCCTGATTTCAATTCATTTGGAGATATACGTGTATATGTACACGTATATGTATATGTACATATATATATCTCCATATCCATATATGTATATCTACATGCATATTACGTATATGTATGTGTGTATATATACTATTTAAGTACTGTGGTTGAACCCAGGGTTTTTGCAGTGAGGTGCATCCTTAGTCTTTAAAAAAATTTTTTTTTTAAAATTTTGAGACAGAGTCTAACAGAATTGCCCAGGCTGGGCTCGGACTTGCAGTCCTCCTGCCTCAGCCCCCTAGAATGCTGAGATTATGGGCATGTACAACTACACTTGGCTTTGTTTTAACTTTTTAAAGGATTTTCCATATTCTTTTCTATAGCAGCTGCCCTGTTTCCCATTCCCACCAGCAGTGCATGCAGGTTCCAATTTATCCACATCTTAGTTAATGTTTGTTATTCTCTCTCTTTCTAGTAGTCATCCTAATGGATATCAAGTGGCATCTTGTTGTGAGTGACCAGTTTTAAAAATCATCTATTTAGGTCGAGATTGCAGTTATATTTTGTAGGGTCGTGGAGCCCATATTCAAATCAGTTGATACAGAGACCAGAAAAAAGATTATCCCAGATACCACGTTTGGTTTATCTGTGAGGGCCGTGGAGACGCAAGTGAAGAGGGTACACCTGCAGCTGCTCATCAGTCTAATGAGGCCTCATGGCCTGAGAGCACTGTGCGGATGGGCCTGTTCCCAGGGAAGCAGACAGAGCCAGGTGCAGACACAGCTGACTAGGTCTAGTTGGGCAGGCCCCTGGTGCCGTGGGTTTCCTGCTGCCACTGCAGAGGCACAGCGTACACGGTGCGCCCGTTTTTAGTTCAGGGAACACAACTTACTCCTCAGCATTCTTTGACAGGCCCTGTGCTGGCCGCCGTGCTGTCCACTCTTTCTCTAGAGTCAGTTGATGAGAAGTGTAGTTTCAGCTGTGAGTGCTGTTGACTGTTCTGGGCTGCCTCCCCAGCCCCACTGTCCCGTGTTTCATTCGTGATCACTGCAGCTGAGTCCTGGGAAACCATTGTAGACCATGTTTATGGATATGGTTGTAGGAACTGCCGAGGCTCAGGAGCAAAGATAGAGAAGCTACCCCTGCCTTCTGGGGGTGCTGATCTGGTGCACTCCGAAGTCTGATGGGAAGAAGCTCTTACATCTGAAGAGTCATGGCAGGGCCTCTGGGGTGGGGCGGAAAGAGGCCAAGGTTGACCTTGGGGAAGGGTAGGTGTCTCTCAGCCCTCTTTTATGTCCAAGTGTTTCCCAGGGGCCTAGCTTTCCAGGAAGGGGCCTGGTGGTGCCTGGGGTGGTAGAAATCTAGAAGGGTCCCAGGTGCCTGGTGGTCTGGGCAGATTAGCTTTGTCTATGCCACGGTGGTGATAAGGGGTCTGGTGGGAGAAGAGCCAGGCCACATTAGGCTGATTTTCTACATTTGACTTCTCTATTATCTCAGGTTCCTGGGAGAAGCCAAGGTACCCCTCCGGGAGGTTCTCGCTACCCCCAGTCTGTCAGCAAGCTTCAATGCCCCCCTGCTGGATACCAAACAGCAGCCCACTGGGGTAAGTACACACTGGCCCTTGAATTCGGCCAGTTTCTGGTCTGAGACCTTGCCTGGGGCCCCCCAACCTCAGCCTTGACTTTCTGACCCCAAAGATGTGTCAAATTCTGGATCCCAGGATCTATACCTGCCCTCCCTGCTCGGTCCCCCTCCCTGGCCAGGGTGCCAGGAGGGACGCTGGGCCAGAAGGGTAAGGGGGTCAGGGAAAGAGTCAGCCTTACCCCTTTACATCATGGCCTGCCTCTGGGTCTTGTCCTGTCCACCTGGCTGCCTCCTGACCCAAATTTTTCAGTCAGCTTTGGCTATGGCTTCCCCAGTCTCCCTGGAGGACTTGCCTTCCTTACTGCTCAGCTCCATTCTCTAGATTGGGAACATCTGAGTCATCCGGGTCACAGGTCACTAAGGGAAGGAGACAGACAGCCCTCCTCTGTCCACTAGGGCCTGTCAGAACCTCTTCCTTTTCCTCCATTGTCCTTCCTGCCCCTCTCCCAGCCTTTCCAAGTCCAAGCAGTCAATTCCCAGCCCCTACATTGGGCCTCCTGTTATTTTTAGTGAGCTAAATATACCCTACAAGGCTCTTTCTTCCTGGGCACTAGAAATCTTGACCTTCTCTCCAGGTCTGCCCTGCCTCCCAGGATGCACTGGGGGAGCTATCGATCGGGAAATACTTCCTCCCAGTGAGGCCTGGGAGGTTCTGGGGCCTGAGCGCTCTCAGAAAGGTTGGGTGTCTTTGTAGGGGAGGGGGGAGGAGGTGGGCCCTTGACTAGTTGGATGAGTCATTAAGAGGCCAGTCTGGGCCACACTGAGTGGAACCATACTGGGCACTAAGACCTGGGGAAAGGAGCATCTGGGATCACCGTGAACAGGTGTCCAAACGGGGACTCAATCCAGGGGCACATCTCCAAATTCTCAGGGTAGAGGGGACTCAAATGGGCTCCAGACTGCCGACTTCCTGATTGTGGAATGAGCTCTCAAGCAGTCTTAGGTCAGTGATGGCTGGCTTGTTTCCAGGACAGGGAGTTGTCACTTCCCATAACAATCCCTTCCTGTCTCAGACACTGCTCACTGGTAGGACATTCTGCTTCAGTCTAGTGTTCTTCGAGTCTGTCTCTGTCACCTTCCGAGTCCCCTCTTGCCCTCCCTTCAAGCTTTTCAGTGTCCTGGACTCTCAGAATTTCCCCTTCGGGGGCTCCTAAAGCAAGTCTTAGAACATCCTGGAGGAACATAGGCATCAAGTCAGCTGCAGAGACGGGCTCTTGGAATCAGGCAGTTGCTTGGTGCTTTTGTGTCACACTTTGAGGAGTCTCAAAGGCTCCAACATGGTTTCTTAATTCCCTACTCAGCCATCCATCTCTCTCCACTCCAGTTGTTGTGCCTGTAACATTGGTGTTTCCTACACATGTTCCCCTCTAAGCTCTACATCTCACCCAACCCCTGAGCCTTCCACACCTGGTCCCTGTTCATGGGGCTGAGCCAGGCCAGCCACTGTGCATCTCTCCTTTCTCTCTTGTGCCCACACTCGCCAGCTGGGAGCTGCCACCTTCTCTTCTCTGGCTGGGACTTCCGGTTGTTGACAATCCTTCACCATCCATGTTTCCAGGAGTGGTGCCAGAGAGCCAGCAGGTGGTGATGGGAAAGGAGGGTTGGACCCTGCTCGGTGCACGCACAGCTGGGCATGGACAGGAAGAGGTCCTTGCCTGTGGAGACGGCCCAAGGCCAGCCTCTAGTACCTGTGACAGCTCTGAAGGCACAGTACAGCACCAGGCAGGTCCTAGGAGCCTCCGAGCTGTGCTTCCTGCCTGGGACATGGGCTGTTTGCACTGCGCTTGGAGGTGCAGACCTGAGGACAGAAAGACAAGAGAAGTTGAGGATACTCACCAGCTACTTGCAAGGACCCATTTCTGGGCTGGGTTCAATGAGCAGAGCATTCCAGTCATTACCATTTGGTGGTAGCTCATATTGCCTCTGAGGGACACAGGAACCTGCTGGAGGATGAGTAGGAGTGAGGACAGGGCCTGCGGACAGACTAAGAGGAGAAGGAGGGGTGTGGAGAGACTGAGAGGTCCTGCAGGCTGGGCTTTGGGCTCCTCATGTCTACCAGTACTCTGTCCCAGTCCTTCAGGCATGGCACATTGGGCTGTTGGGAAGAGGTCAAAGCTACCCATACAGCTTCCAATTGATGGAGAACATGCTACTCCTGTCCTGGAGGAATCTTCAGGCTGACAGGAGTGCTGGGCACACATGTAGGAAAGAACATAAAAGTGTGATTGAAATTAAAAAAAAATTGTTACGGTAACAGACACCTTGCCATCAATCACCCTCAAAATACTCCCCCTTACTTCCGAAACACTTGCCATTCTTGCCACTTTCTGAAGCAGTTTTGGAAGTCCTCTTCTGTGACTGTCTGCAAGTTGTGATGAAACAAATGCAGTGAATGCCTGCTGAGTTTCATGCAGTGGAAAGGCAGGCTCGTAAAAACATTATAGTGTGTCTTCATCCATTACGTCCTCACCCTGGATTTGGCACCTTGCGATTTCTAGCTCTTCCCTAAAGTCAAAATGACCTCGAAAGATAAACATTTTGAATACATTTAGGATGTTGAGGCAGCCAGGACAGAACAACTGCAGGAAGACACTCACGAAAGAGGACTTCCAGAACTCCTTCAGAAAGTGGCAAGAACGGTGGGATAAGTGTCTTTGAAGTGAGTGGGAGTATTCTGAGGGCGAGTAACAGCAATATGTCTTATACTGTAATACATTCTTAATATTTAAACGTGTACCATACTTTTAAAAATCATATCTGGGTACAAATGCATTTTAAGAACAGTTCATTAACAAAGTTAGGGACGCATGGTAAAAAAACCTGTGGTGACATTCCCTTAGCCTTGACAGCCAGCATCAAATTGGAAAAGTAAGTCCACACGGTCCCTGGCGGCAGTGGTGGTAGTGTCAAGGGAGTCGGGGCAAGAAGAGAGCAGACACAGTGCTCTGGCAAATTCCTGGGCTTCTCGTTTGTGGTCTGAAGGTTCTGGTGGCCAATGCTTATCAGTTCAGGGCCCCCTCTTACTCTCCAGTGGTTTCTGGATGTTTGAGGGAAAGGTGGGGGGGCATACACCAGGTCTTGCCTGTGCACCCTGAGACTTGTGCTGAGGGAGGTGGGCCTGGGCTGGGCTAGGGTCTGGCTTGAAGAGCTCCATGTTGGAGAACAGTGGCCCAGGAGTTAGGCAGCAGGTAGCAGGGTAGAGCATGGTCAGGAAACTGTAGCCTGAGCCTGGCCAGGGGCCTTGGAGGAGTTGGAGGTGGCTTCCTGCTTCTGCCTTTGTTTTCTATGCTCTCTTTGCCTGGAGGCCATTCAGGACCCTGCACCCAGGCAGTGTGTTTTGGTGGCCACTTGACTGACTGACGATGGCCTCAAATGCCAGTGTCGGAGACCTCAGTATCTGGGCTGCAGGTGGGGTACCTCAATGTGGTGGGCCTTGAAGAGAGTCCCACAGGAGACTCTAGGCCAAGGTCATGTAGTCTGGGAGATCATAAGGCTTGTATCTCGTGGGAAGAAAATCTCAGCTCTGGTTGTCCAGAGAGGGACACAGGGATGAGTTTAATATCTTGTGGGAGAGGGTCCCGACCCTGGGTGGGCACACAGACATGGCCCCTTCCGCTTTAGAACCTCCAGCAGAACTAGAGGCCTCCAAGATTAAATAGCCTTGTTCCAAAGGTATGGTCTCCACACCTGCCCCCTGGTGGTGAGATCAATTCTAGATCCTGGGTTCCATATCCCTGAAGCTGCCAGGAATGTCCCTGTGGATTCCTGGTGGGCCTCATAAAAGATGGACTTTGATCTGGGCTAGAAGTCTTATTCAAATGCTTGGAGTCCCAGCGTGTCACCGTTTCTTCGGGGGTTGGGGGAGCTGTCAGTATGGAATACCTGGTGCCTAGGAAACCCCAGGAAGGGCTTGCCTGGATGCTCTTCAGATTCCAGGACTTCCACCCCTTCCTGCTTCTGACAGAAAGCTCTTCCTGAGCCCCCACGTGAGGTGCTGGCATCAGGCCACCGGTGGAATAGTCACATTCCCTCAGGCCCCCTCCAGCCTGGAGTGGACAGGTGGGGTGAGCCCCCAGACATGGGAAGGGCTGCTCTTCTGGCGACTCTGTTCCCAGGGTCAGGGTCCCAAGGGCAGCTGAGATGTGTCCCTTTCAGGCTTTTGCTTAACTCACATCACCTCACTGGGGTCCACTCAGACCACATGATTTAGCACCGCCTGCTCTCCTGGCCCTTTTTTCTCTGATATGTTTTCTTCCCTTTCTAACTTACTCTGTAACTGATGTGTTCATTGTTTATTGTCTGTCTCCTCTGTTGAGACAGCAGTTCCACGGGGCAGAGCCTTTGTTTGGTGCATGGGAGGACCTCAGTCTCTTGTACAGTGTTTGGCTCCCAGCAGATATTTTATGTGTGTATTTGCAAAAGGAATGAGTAAGTGAATTCGTGGAGGGTTGGGTCAGGCAGGGCGGCCATGTTCTGTCCTTCAGATGTGGGCCCAAGTGGGGCTGAGCTGAGTCTGAGGTGGGGACCCGGGACCAGCCTCGTGGGCAGTTACCTGCTCAGCAGAGGCCTGGGCGAGGTTGAATTCCCTACCATCACCATGATGAAACTCTTAGTCATTTTTGAATAAGAGGCCTCATGTTTTCATTTTGCATGGGGCCTGCAAATGATGTAGCTTGTCCTGACTCAGACGGCTCCTTGAGGGAGCAGGAGTGGATCAGGATTTTATTTGTCTTGTGAGTGAGGTTACTGTGGTTATGGCAGAGGCAGATTTCTCAGACTTTTTAAACCTTAATTATGAAATAATTGAGAGTTAGAGAAAAATTGCCAAGAATAATACAAAGAATATTCCATCCTAAATCATCTGAGGCTAAGTTGTCAACCTTCTGGCTTGTCATTCTGAGCTTTAATATGTATTTCTCTGATTAAGGACTTTTTTTCACATAGGCACAGGACAACCTTCCAAGTGTGGAAGGTAGTACTTCATCTAATCCACAGACCCCTTGTGAGGTTTACCAAGTTTTTTCCTTTTGTTATTCTGGGGATTGAGCCCGGACAGCATTGAACTACCTCCCTAACTCTTTTTCATTTTCTTATTTTGAGGTAGGGTCTTGTTAAATTGTACAGACTAAAAAAAATAAAAATAAAAATTGTCCAGACCGACCTTGCAATCCTCCTGCTTCAGCCTTCCAAGCAGTGGGGACTACAGGCATGTACCACCATGCCCGTCTCATCGTTTTCTTTTTTTTTGACAGCTTCATTCATGGCAAAAAGATCCAATCAAAGGTCATGTGTTGGGTTTAGCTGTTCTGTCTCTTTAGTGTCCTTCCATCTGAGATAATTCCTCAGTCTTTTTTCGATTTTTATTACTTTGTAGTTGACACTTGGAGGGAATGTGGGCCAGTTATTTCATAGACTGTCCCTCGGTTTGGGTTTGTCTGTCTCATGTTTCCTTGTGCACAGACTTAGGTTGTGCAATTTTGGTGTGATGCTGTGTTGCCCTCATTGTACCTGGCAGGCGGCATGGCTTTATTTCCCTCCTGCACTATTACCCTTGATTGTGTGCTGAAACTAGCATTTGCTGTACTTCCCCACAAATCGGCCGTCTACTCCACTTTCTAATAAGTAAGAATTGTGTGGGGAAGCTCTCTGTGTCATTCTAAGTATCCTGTTCCTCCAACATTTACCCGTAGGGTTTTGTTTTGCTTTTTATTTATTTATTTTTGTGGTCTTGGGTTCATTGTTGTTTGTCGGTTGAATTTATTCTTGTTTGGATGGTTACTAAGTGGTGATATTCTAAATCAATTATTCTCCCTCATTAATCAGTTGGCATTCCACTGTAAGGGAAAGTTTTCTCCCCTCTTATTTATTTCAACATGGATTCATGTATTTTTATTTTATTCAGTGGTTGAATCTGTTACTATCATTATTGATTTTTGTGTTTAAATTGTCCCAGATTTGGCTCGTGGAAGCTCCTGGAGGCTGACTTCCGTGTCCTTTTGACATGTTTCTATCACTCACTGAGCATTTCCTTGCTTTCTAGAACAAAAAGCTTGTTCAGGCTCCTTTTGGACCTTTCCTAACACTGAAACTAGTTATTTTCGGAAAGAGCTCACTAGCCTCTTGATGAAGTGGAGGGAAGCCCCATCTCCAGGAGGGCTGTTAAAAACACAGACGCGCAGGCCCACCCAAGGGGCCTCTCCGGGGGTCGGATGGGGCGTCTGGGCGGGACCGGGAGGCTGCTCTTTGCCCTTCCGGGGCTGCCGGAGCCGACGGTGCCGGAGCGGCTGTGCACTTGGCGACACCTGGTGGTGCTTCAGGAGCCTGCAGGGCCGGCTCTGGCGGGCTGAGCCCCTCTCCTGGCCGGTCCTGCCCTGCGTGGACCTGGCTGTTTCTCCTCAGACCCAACTCAGTGCTGCAAGCCTGAGAGCTGGACACATCGGGGGTCCTTCAGCCCCTTCGGTTTCAGGACAGGGTTTGCCCCAAGAGTACCCGGACACCCGAATATCACCCAGGAGAGACGTCCAGCGTCCTGTGCCAGAACCGCGGAGTTACGCATCACTGAACATTTGCAAGAGGGTTTCTCAAACCTGGAGCAGTGCTTAGTTTCTAAGGAGAAGAAAAACATTTTTATACAGTGGAGCTATACTGTATACTGTTCATTTAAAAAGATTGGAAGAATTATATCAGTAGGTGAAGAGGTAGAGGTACCAGGGTTAAGTTTTTCTTTTGAATTATGTTTCTTTAAGGTTTTAATACATTCAAAACTTTCTTTCCGTCTGTCTTCTTTGGTGTCCTTTCCTTTCTCTCCGTCCCCCACACCTTCTTTGCGGTACTGGGGATCGAACCCAGGGTCTTGCTAAGTTGCTAAGTTGCTAAGTTGCCCAAGGCAGGGCTGGAGCGTGTGATCCTCCTGCCTCAGGCTCCCGGAGTGCTGAGATTGTAAGTGTGTGCCGCATGCTGGAGGCTTGCCGGGGTCCTGTGAGCAGGGCGGGTCTCCAGGTGGAGTCAGGGCGGGTCCCCAGGCAGCTTTCAGTGGCCCTGTGAGTCCTGTGACTAGTCACTGTCCTCCTGGCTGAGGATGTGGTGGGGCGGGGGTCCTTCTAGGGGGGTAGGGGCTCAGCAAGGGCACCCGACCCCCTCTCCGTGCCCCCGTCCATGGAGAAGGAGGGCAGGGTCCTTGGCAAAGCGGAGCGGCTAAGGGGACCTGTTCCTGAGACTTGGGAAATCCTGCAGGACAGGTTGGCTTTCTGATTGCAATTTAATCCTCACTTGGCACCGTGAGGAAGGTGCTATTGCAATTATGATTCCGTTTTACAGATAAGGAAACTGAGGTATACAGAGGTTACAGAGGTTAGCTCCTGGGTGGTGGAAGCTGACCTCAGATTCTGTACTTAACCATCTGACTTTGCACCATGGGTCTGGCGTAGCTTTGACACAGCCCCCTGCAAACACGACCCTTGTCAGAACCCTGTTCCTTGGGGAGGGATGCAGGACACAGGAGGATGCTGGGGGCCGCGGTCTGGAGCCAGCATGCTGACCTGCTTCCGACCCATCTCTTCCAGGCCTCTCTAGTTCTGCAGGTGTCCTACACGCCGCTTCCTGGAGCGGTGCCCATGTTCCCGTCGCCTGCTCCGCTGGAGCCCTCTCCGACATTGCCTGACCTGGACGCCGCGGCTGGTGAGGAGCCCACCTGGGCAAGGCGGGACCCCAGCAAAGATGGCGGTGGCACCTGAGTTGGGGCCGGGGCTGCGTGAGGCCTTCTGGCCTTCACTGCTTTCTCCAGTCTGGGGCTGCTCTGGCGTGGAGAGAAGAGGGTTTGGGGGGTGGTAGTGGGGTATCCTGTGAGGTGTGCTCCCTCAGGTGCCTGCTCCCAGCCCTGTGCCCCTGAGATGGGTGTGACAGGATGGGGTTTGTCCTGGAGCTACCTCAGATCCTGCCCACTCCCCAGAGCCCCACGCTCCCCTGCACAGCAGGCTTTTAGTGATGACTCGTGACAAAAGAGCTAGTTTTTCATTCGAAGAGCTCTGGGGTAAATCAGAGGACATGAGTTCCAGTCTTGCCTTTGACACTAAATAGATTGTGACTTTGGGCCTGTCACTCCCCCTCTCTGGGCCTACACATTATCACCTGTGAAATGAGCAGACCGAACTAGTCAAGTCCTGTGCCTGCCTTAGCTCTCTTCACTTCCTCTGCCGGCCTGTCAGGCAAGGACCTGGGCCAGGGGGGTTGGCTTGCCCTTGATGGCACAGCCTCTGTGTGGTCCAGCTGGGGTGAGCGGGCCAGTGGGCATTTACCCACAGGGGAGATTCTAGAGTTTCTCCCACAAGGAGGCTAGAAGCTAGAGCTCTTTCTGAGCTCTGTTCCTGGCTGGGGAGGCAGGCAGGGTTGGGGCTGGGGGTGCAGCAGGTGGACTTCCCTCACCCAGCTCCCTCTGCCCCTCCCTGGGCTGTGCCCTGCCCACATGCCAGGTGGGGGACAGAGCCGGGCAGAGACTTGGTCACTGCTCAGCGACAGCACCGTGGACACGAGATACTCTGGAAAGAAGTGGCTGGCCCCCACGGGTGAGGCACGGGCAGGCTGCCCCATCCCAGACCCTCCCACCTGTAACCGTCTCACCTGGCGCGGCTCACCTGTCAGCCCGTGGAGTGGGGCGAGGTGGCCTCGAGGGCTGTCCTGCAGGGCTGGGGCTGGGGAGGGCAGGGCCATTCTCTCTTCCTCCTGTTGACTAACTGGACTGACTGGCTTCACATTTCAGCTGCTGGAAGCTGCTCTTCTTTCTGCTCCATCCATCATGGCTCACAACAGGAAAGCAAGGGGCGGGGCAGTGGGGTGCTGAGTCCTGGCGCCATGCTCCTTGGGCCCTCCCTCCATAGGGCTGGGTCCCAAGGGCAGGGTTAGAGGGACTCAGGCCTCACTGGGGCCCTGTTCTTGCAGACACAGGAGGAGAAGAAGATACTGAGGACCAGGGGCTCACGGGAGATGAGGCAGAACCGTCCCTGGATCCAAGTGGTATGCCCGGCCCGGGGGCTCCCACCACCCCCCGGAAGCCACCTTCCCATCCTCCTGCGTACCACCCTGGAAGCAAGAGAAAGAGAAGCACGCCCCCACCCAGAAAGCTGCTGTCGGACAAGCCACAGGACTTCCAGGTGACTGACCCCAGCCTCCTCCATGAGCCCATCAGCAGCTGCTAGTGCGAGGAACATGATCTGTCTGTCCAGCCTTAGGGGAAATGTGCCTGTCCCCTGAGGGCAGTCCTACTAGAAATCTGTCCTTCCTCTGGGTTCTGAGCAACTGATGAATGGGGACTCTGTGTCTTGGGTTCTCAGGAGAAGCCTCTGCTCAATCCCAATGTTTTGCTTTTAAAAAAAAGTCTGCAGAAATTCAACGTATCTCTGCATCTCTTGTCTGTTGCTTCCCAGCATTCTCATCTTACTAGCTGGCTCCCTGCTGTTTACTGTGTGGTCTGTGTCCCACTGCAGTGTCACCAGGTCGCCTGTGTGCTCCTTAGTAATGCAGAATCTGTATTGTTACAGGACCCCTAAATTTAGGGAGCTCTGCTTAGCACCTTGCCTCTCCTGTCTCTACACTCCTGCTTGTAACAATGAATTTTTCTAGAGTCGTGGAGAATCTGTTCAAGCTCTTCACAGAATGTAACTGTTACTATTAACCTGTTGACACATTTTTATCCAAAATCCATCCCATTTTACTTGCCTTTTAATTTTGATCCTTTGCTTATTCTATAGAAGTTTCCATTAAGATGTAGTTGTACTGACATCGAACTCTTCAGAGCTACCTTTAAAGTTAAAAACAGGAAACTTAAATCTTTATTTATTAGGTGCAACAAATCATAAAGCTATATTTCAGTTTGAAATCATGGTAAATTAAGCAAAAATTCTAGTTATAATCACTATGTGTATCTTGAGAGACAGATTTCCAGCTC